>JAYRCH010000871.1:132500-137500 GCA_037179445.1 Phengaris alcon alcon
TCCTCCGCTTACTAATATGCTTAAATTCGGCGGGTGATCCTCCCTGATCTGAGGCCAACGATAAAAATTTGAGGCAGACGCGATATCCGTCAGCGCAACGACTCCGCCTAAGCACCGTGTCAACGGTACGTCGGCGTCGACGACGCGCCCTTCGGACGTCGAGTCCGCCTACTCGGTTTCATTATAAAATAGTGTGTGGAGTTTCATTCGATTTGCACTCGGCGCGTGATTCCTCACGTTAACGACAACGTTCGAGTGCTACACGCCTTGAACCGATAATCACTCGCGCAAAATGTAGCTTCACGGAGCGTCGGCGGCGGCGCACGTCGCTAACTAGAGCGCGCTCGGTACACACCACACACACACAACACGCACTCTTAACGTCCACCTCTCGCCGGTAGGCGATGGGCGGTCGAGAAGATGTGCGCGCGCGTTAGATTATATATTTTTAAACGGACCGCACGATACGTGCGCGCACTCTCGCGCGCCGACCGTACGGAACCGTCAATTGTCCGCCGAAACGAACAGTGTGGTATATTATTTTATACAGCCGGCCCTCAGACAGGAGTGGTCCTGGATGTTTCTCCACGGACCGCAATGTGCGTTCGAAATGTCGATGTTCAAATGTGTCCTGCAGTTCACACTATGACGCGCAGTTAACTGCGTTCTTCATCGACCCGCGAGCCAAGTGATCCACCGTCCAGGGTAATGGTTTTTATAATTTATATAATATATGTCACTGGGTGTGAAAAAACAAAATATTTTAATATCGAACAAACAGACGACGCGCGTCATTCGTTCATCGCTATTGTACTCGTTCATTGCGCAAACGTCACACGATCAGTTCGGGAACTCGTGGCGGGGTGTCTTGCCGGTCAACGCACCGCGAACTTAACGATCGTGTACTCCGAGTGCGCAGCTACTAGTGTACGTATATATAGCGATATTATATGTCACTGGGTGGAAAAAATAAATTTCAATTGGTCTGTTAGTTTGTTCAATAATTTGAACACAACACATTTATCGTTTATTACGATAATGATCGTTCCGCAGGCGCCCATCCCCTGCGGAATATTTTTATTCATATTATGAATATTTCTTACATACATTGTATGTATTGTCTCCCTCTTTTAAATGTGCCACTGTTTGTTGTTAGTTTGTTCAATAATTTGAACACAACACATTTATCGTTTATTACGATAATGATCATTCCGCAGGCGCCCATCCCCTGCGGAATATTTTTATTCATATTATGAATATTTCTTACATACATTGTATGTATTGTCTCCCTCTTTTAAATGTGCCACTGTTTGTTGTTAGTTTGTTCAATAATTTGAACACAACACATTTATCGTTTATTACGATAATGATCATTCCGCAGGCGCCCATCCCCTGCGGAATATTTTTATTCATATTATGAATATTTCTTACATACATTGTATGTATTGTCTCCCTCTTTTAAATGTGCCACTGTTTGTTGTTAGTTTGTTCAATAATTTGAACACAACACATTTATCGTTTATTACGATAATGATCATTCCGCAGGCGCTCATCCCCTGCGGAATATTTTTATTCATATTATGAATATTTCTTACATACATTGTATGTATTGTCTCCCTCTTTTAAATGTGCCACTGTTTGTTGTTAGTTTGTTCAATAATTTGAACACAACACAATATCGTTTATTACGATAATGATCATTCCGCAGGCGCCCATCCCCTGCGGAAAGCTTGTTACGACTTGCGACATTGTAATATTGTCTCTCATAATATGTCACTGGATGTGAAAAATTTTAAAAAACAAACCGGACTACTTTGTTCGTTTGTTTTGTTTGTTTTGCGTTTCGTTATGTGTTATCTGAACACAATAATATTGTTCATCACGATAATGATCCTTCCGCAGGTTCCCCTACGGAAACCTTGTTACGACTTTTACTTCCTCTAAATGATCAAGTTTGGTCAACTTCCCAGCAACGCCGACGGCCGTGAAGCCACCGCGTGTCGGTCCGAAGACCTCACTAAATCATTCAATCGGTAGTAGCGACGGGCGGTGTGTACAAAGGGCAGGGACGTAATCAACGCGAGCTTATGACTCGCGCTTACTAGGAATTCCTCGTTTATGGGGGATAATTGCAAACCCCAATCCCCAGCACGAAGGAGTTTCAACGGGTTGCCCGGGCCTCTAGGCCAGGGAGAACATGCTGATTCCTTCAGTGTAGCGCGCGTGCGGCCCAGGACATCTAAGGGCATCACAGACCTGTTATTGCTCAATCTCGTGCGGCTCGAAGCCGCCGGTCCCTCTAAGAAGAATTTTAATACGTCGCCAGTGAGTTGCGCGACCGAGATCGCGCACACCTAAATGGCGACGCCTATTTAGCAGGCTAGAGTCTCGTTCGTTACCGGAATTAACCAGACAAATCGCTCCACCAACTAAGAACGGCCATGCACCACCACCCACCGAATCAAGAAAGAGCTGTTAATCTGTCAATCCTTCCGGTGTCCGGGCCTGGTGAGATTTCCCGTGTTGAGTCAAATTAAGCCGCAGGCTCCACTCCTGGTGGTGCCCTTCCGTCAATTCCTTTAAGTTTCAGCTTTGCAACCATACTCCCCCCGGAGTCCAAAATCTTTGGTTTCCCGGAAGCTGCCCGCCGAGCCATTGTATTAACGTCGGCGGATCGCTAGATGACATATTTACGGTTAGAACTAGGGCGGTATCTAATCGCCTTCGAACCTCTAACTTTCGTTCTTGATTGATGAAAACACCTTTGGCAAATGCTTTCGCTGATGTTCGTCTTGCGACGATCCAAGAATTTCACCTCTAACGTCGCAATACGAATGCCCCCAGTTATCCCTATTAATCATTACCTCGGAGTTCTGAAAACCAACAAAATAGAACCGAGATCATATTCTATTATTCCATGCACGAAATATTCAAGCGGCATTTTGAGCCCGCTTTGAGCACTCTAATTTGTTCAAAGTAAAATTGTCGGCCCACCTCGACACTCACTGAAGAGCACCGCGATAGGATTTTGATATTGAACCGACGTTTTACCGTCGGCTCACCGACGATATGCTCCGCAAACGTGTCAGTATCACCGCGGATGCGGTGCACCGACAGCGCGGCGCACAAATGCAACTACGAGCTTTTTAACCGCAACAATTTTAGTATACGCTATTGGAGCTGGAATTACCGCGGCTGCTGGCACCAGACTTGCCCTCCAATTGTTCCTCGTTAAAATATTTAAAGTGTACTCATTCCGATTACGAGGCCTCGTAAGAGTCCCGTATCGTTATTTTTCGTCACTACCTCCCCGTGCCGGGAGTGGGTAATTTGCGCGCCTGCTGCCTTCCTTGGATGTGGTAGCCGTTTCTCAGGCTCCCTCTCCGGAATCGAACCCTGATTCCCCGTTACCCGTGACAACCATGGTAGTCGCAGAAACTACCATCGAAAGTTGATAAGGCAGACATTTGAAAGATGCGTCGCCGGTACTGGACCATGCGATCGGCAAAAGTTATCCAGATTCATCAAAATTAACGACTTAGGACGCGAGGCCCTCCGTCGATTGGTTTTGATCTAATAAAAGCACTCATCCCATAATTGGTCAGAGTTCTGATTGCATGTATTAGCTCTAGAATTACCACAGTTATCCAAGTAACTGAGTAAGATCTAAGGAACCAAAACTGATATATTGAGCCATTCGCGGTATCGCCTTAATACGGCTTGCACTGAGACATGCATGGCTTAATCTTTGAGACAAGCATATAACTACTGGCAGGATCAACCAGGGAGCTAACCGCTAGAGCGATAGAATCTCTTCGCGCGCTCAAAGTTCGCCGTCAACTCTCTCAACTGACGGCGACGGTGCACGCGCGCACACACAGACGGTAAAATGCCGCGTGCGCGCGGTGACTAGTCATTAAATTGTTCATGATATTCTCCACATCATATAATTTTGCGTTTGTCGCAATAATTCAAAACGGTGCTCGTGCAAAGTGTGTCAGACTAAGCGCTACCGTATATACGAACGTTCCATATTACGAGATCGATCGTCATTGATCACATTATTGTAAATAGAGTTTAACATATTACTCGTGAGCACATTGATAGTCGCCCGGTACTGGAGAGATCTAACCACCATATTATGATATAAATCACAATTTTAACATAATACATATTATCGTTCAAAAAGTTTCACGACCGTTTGAGTTCGTAATGAGAACATAATCGAACTGCGGCTACCCGTTCAGTTATCACCGTCGAAACGATGAGAGCATCCCGGTTTCGCCGGTCCGTCGGTCGACACGTCGTATGTGAGAGACGAGACGCTCGCGCCGCGCTCCACCTTATATATGCGAATGCGCCGTGCAGACCCCGCGCTCGTTGAAACGGTTTTTTTTTTTTTTCTTTTTTTATATTTTATTTTATTTTATTTTATATTATATATTTTACGTGTGTATTTGTATGTATATTTTACGTGTGTATTTTTTTAATATAATTTTTTTTCATCGCCGTTTCATGTAATATATCTTATATATTATTATTATTATAATCGTAATTAAATGCGCAAGCAAGCGGTGTGCAAGTATGTGTGTGTATTGTACATGTAATTATCCATCGGAAACTGCGCATTTTTAAATTTTATATCAATCAATCAATCAATCAATCAATCAATCAATCAATAAATTAATTCGATGTTTGTAAATGATTTCATTGTAGATGACAAAGGAGAAGAATTAATAATATATTATAGACTAAATGTCAATACGTTATTATTATTATTATATTAAGGAAAGGATAATATAATTATAATATAGATACATACATACATACATACATACATACATACATACATACATACATACACACTTATAATAATTAAAATTCAACGTGATAATAATAATATAATTAATCGTTAGGCGATGTTTATTCATATAGAGAGTAATTACGAATTCTTATATGAAACAAAACATTAACGATATTATTAGATATTATAAGGTATA
>JAYRCH010000871.1:142500-147500 GCA_037179445.1 Phengaris alcon alcon
AATATTTAGCCTTAGATGGAGTTTACCACCCACTTAGGGCTGCACTCTCAAGCAACCCGACTCTTAGGAGAGCTCCTCTCGCCGCCTCGCACCGTCGCTACGGGCCTGGCACCCTCTACGGATAAACGGCCCCGTTCAAGGCGAACTTGGACAGGCGCGGCGACGACGAGAAAGCGGAACCTCCCGAACACCACATCTCCCGCGACCGAGACGACCGCGGGATTCAGTGCTGGGCTCTTTCCTGTTCGCTCGCCGCTACTAAGGAAATCCTAGTTAGTTTCTTTTCCTCCGCTTACTAATATGCTTAAATTCGGCGGGTGATCCTCCCTGATCTGAGGCCAACGATAAAAATTTGAGGCAGACGCGATATCCGTCAGCGCAACGACTCCGCCTAAGCACCGTGTCAACGGTACGTCGGCGTCGACGACGCGCCCTTCGGACGTCGAGTCCGCCTACTCGGTTTCATTATAAAATAGTGTGTGGAGTTTCATTCGATTTGCACTCGGCGCGTGATTCCTCACGTTAACGACAACGTTCGAGTGCTACACGCCTTGAACCGATAATCACTCGCGCAAAATGTAGCTTCACGGAGCGTCGGCGGCGGCGCACGTCGCTAACTAGAGCGCGCTCGGTACACACCACACACACACAACACGCACTCTTAACGTCCACCTCTCGCCGGTAGGCGATGGGCGGTCGAGAAGATGTGCGCGCGCGTTAGATTATATATTTTTAAACGGACCGCACGATACGTGCGCGCACTCTCGCGCGCCGACCGTACGGAACCGTCAATTGTCCGCCGAAACGAACAGTGTGGTATATTATTTTATACAGCCGGCCCTCAGACAGGAGTGGTCCTGGATGTTTCTCCACGGACCGCAATGTGCGTTCGAAATGTCGATGTTCAAATGTGTCCTGCAGTTCACACTATGACGCGCAGTTAACTGCGTTCTTCATCGACCCGCGAGCCAAGTGATCCACCGTCCAGGGTAATGGTTTTTATAATTTATATAATATATGTCACTGGGTGTGAAAAAACAAAATATTTTAATATCGAACAAACAGACGACGCGCGTCATTCGTTCATCGCTATTGTACTCGTTCATTGCGCAAACGTCACACGATCAGTTCGGGAACTCGTGGCGGGGTGTCTTGCCGGTCAACGCACCGCGAACTTAACGATCGTGTACTCCGAGTGCGCAGCTACTAGTGTACGTATATATAGCGATATTATATGTCACTGGGTGGAAAAAATAAATTTCAATTGGTCTGTTAGTTTGTTCAATAATTTGAACACAACACATTTATCGTTTATTACGATAATGATCGTTCCGCAGGCGCCCATCCCCTGCGGAATATTTTTATTCATATTATGAATATTTCTTACATACATTGTATGTATTGTCTCCCTCTTTTAAATGTGCCACTGTTTGTTGTTAGTTTGTTCAATAATTTGAACACAACACATTTATCGTTTATTACGATAATGATCATTCCGCAGGCGCCCATCCCCTGCGGAATATTTTTATTCATATTATGAATATTTCTTACATACATTGTATGTATTGTCTCCCTCTTTTAAATGTGCCACTGTTTGTTGTTAGTTTGTTCAATAATTTGAACACAACACATTTATCGTTTATTACGATAATGATCATTCCGCAGGCGCCCATCCCCTGCGGAATATTTTTATTCATATTATGAATATTTCTTACATACATTGTATGTATTGTCTCCCTCTTTTAAATGTGCCACTGTTTGTTGTTAGTTTGTTCAATAATTTGAACACAACACATTTATCGTTTATTACGATAATGATCATTCCGCAGGCGCTCATCCCCTGCGGAATATTTTTATTCATATTATGAATATTTCTTACATACATTGTATGTATTGTCTCCCTCTTTTAAATGTGCCACTGTTTGTTGTTAGTTTGTTCAATAATTTGAACACAACACAATATCGTTTATTACGATAATGATCATTCCGCAGGCGCCCATCCCCTGCGGAAAGCTTGTTACGACTTGCGACATTGTAATATTGTCTCTCATAATATGTCACTGGATGTGAAAAATTTTAAAAAACAAACCGGACTACTTTGTTCGTTTGTTTTGTTTGTTTTGCGTTTCGTTATGTGTTATCTGAACACAATAATATTGTTCATCACGATAATGATCCTTCCGCAGGTTCCCCTACGGAAACCTTGTTACGACTTTTACTTCCTCTAAATGATCAAGTTTGGTCAACTTCCCAGCAACGCCGACGGCCGTGAAGCCACCGCGTGTCGGTCCGAAGACCTCACTAAATCATTCAATCGGTAGTAGCGACGGGCGGTATGTACAAAGGGCAGGGACGTAATCAACGCGAGCTTATGACTCGCGCTTACTAGGAATTCCTCGTTTATGGGGGATAATTGCAAACCCCAATCCCCAGCACGAAGGAGTTTCAACGGGTTGCCCGGGCCTCTAGGCCAGGGAGAACATGCTGATTCCTTCAGTGTAGCGCGCGTGCGGCCCAGGACATCTAAGGGCATCACAGACCTGTTATTGCTCAATCTCGTGCGGCTCGAAGCCGCCGGTCCCTCTAAGAAGAATTTTAATACGTCGCCAGTGAGTTGCGCGACCGAGATCGCGCACACCTAAATGGCGACGCCTATTTAGCAGGCTAGAGTCTCGTTCGTTACCGGAATTAACCAGACAAATCGCTCCACCAACTAAGAACGGCCATGCACCACCACCCACCGAATCAAGAAAGAGCTGTTAATCTGTCAATCCTTCCGGTGTCCGGGCCTGGTGAGATTTCCCGTGTTGAGTCAAATTAAGCCGCAGGCTCCACTCCTGGTGGTGCCCTTCCGTCAATTCCTTTAAGTTTCAGCTTTGCAACCATACTCCCCCCGGAGTCCAAAATCTTTGGTTTCCCGGAAGCTGCCCGCCGAGCCATTGTATTAACGTCGGCGGATCGCTAGATGACATATTTACGGTTAGAACTAGGGCGGTATCTAATCGCCTTCGAACCTCTAACTTTCGTTCTTGATTGATGAAAACACCTTTGGCAAATGCTTTCGCTGATGTTCGTCTTGCGACGATCCAAGAATTTCACCTCTAACGTCGCAATACGAATGCCCCCAGTTATCCCTATTAATCATTACCTCGGAGTTCTGAAAACCAACAAAATAGAACCGAGATCATATTCTATTATTCCATGCACGAAATATTCAAGCGGCATTTTGAGCCCGCTTTGAGCACTCTAATTTGTTCAAAGTAAAATTGTCGGCCCACCTCGACACTCACTGAAGAGCACCGCGATAGGATTTTGATATTGAACCGACGTTTTACCGTCGGCTCACCGACGATATGCTCCGCAAACGTGTCAGTATCACCGCGGATGCGGTGCACCGACAGCGCGGCGCACAAATGCAACTACGAGCTTTTTAACCGCAACAATTTTAGTATACGCTATTGGAGCTGGAATTACCGCGGCTGCTGGCACCAGACTTGCCCTCCAATTGTTCCTCGTTAAAATATTTAAAGTGTACTCATTCCGATTACGAGGCCTCGTAAGAGTCCCGTATCGTTATTTTTCGTCACTACCTCCCCGTGCCGGGAGTGGGTAATTTGCGCGCCTGCTGCCTTCCTTGGATGTGGTAGCCGTTTCTCAGGCTCCCTCTCCGGAATCGAACCCTGATTCCCCGTTACCCGTGACAACCATGGTAGTCGCAGAAACTACCATCGAAAGTTGATAAGGCAGACATTTGAAAGATGCGTCGCCGGTACTGGACCATGCGATCGGCAAAAGTTATCCAGATTCATCAAAATTAACGACTTAGGACGCGAGGCCCTCCGTCGATTGGTTTTGATCTAATAAAAGCACTCATCCCATAATTGGTCAGAGTTCTGATTGCATGTATTAGCTCTAGAATTACCACAGTTATCCAAGTAACTGAGTAAGATCTAAGGAACCAAAACTGATATATTGAGCCATTCGCGGTATCGCCTTAATACGGCTTGCACTGAGACATGCATGGCTTAATCTTTGAGACAAGCATATAACTACTGGCAGGATCAACCAGGGAGCTAACCGCTAGAGCGATAGAATCTCTTCGCGCGCTCAAAGTTCGCCGTCAACTCTCTCAACTGACGGCGACGGTGCACGCGCGCACACACAGACGGTAAAATGCCGCGTGCGCGCGGTGACTAGTCATTAAATTGTTCATGATATTCTCCACATCATATAATTTTGCGTTTGTCGCAATAATTCAAAACGGTGCTCGTGCAAAGTGTGTCAGACTAAGCGCTACCGTATATACGAACGTTCCATATTACGAGATCGATCGTCATTGATCACATTATTGTAAATAGAGTTTAACATATTACTCGTGAGCACATTGATAGTCGCCCGGTACTGGAGAGATCTAACCACCATATTATGATATAAATCACAATTTTAACATAATACATATTATCGTTCAAAAAGTTTCACGACCGTTTGAGTTCGTAATGAGAACATAATCGAACTGCGGCTACCCGTTCAGTTATCACCGTCGAAACGATGAGAGCATCCCGGTTTCGCCGGTCCGTCGGTCGACACGTCGTATGTGAGAGACGAGACGCTCGCGCCGCGCTCCACCTTATATATGCGAATGCGCCGTGCAGACCCCGCGCTCGTTGAAACGGTTTTTTTTTTTTTTCTTTTTTTATATTTTATTTTATTTTATTTTATATTATATATTTTACGTGTGTATTTGTATGTATATTTTACGTGTGTATTTTTTTAATATAATTTTTTTTCATCGCCGTTTCATGTAATATATCTTATATATTATTATTATTATAATCGTAATTAAATGCGCAAGCAAGCGGTGTGCAAGTATGTGTGTGTATTGTACATGTAATTATCCATCGGAAACTGCGCATTTTTAAATTTTATATCAATCAATCAATCAATCAATCAATCAATCAATCAATAAATTAATTCGATGTTTGTAAATGATTTCATTGTAG
>JAYRCH010000871.1:152500-157500 GCA_037179445.1 Phengaris alcon alcon
AGGCGCTTAGGCCGACCCCGAACGGGTCGCGATGCATTACTAAGAGAGAAGTGCACGCCGTCGACGGACGTCGACGGACGCGTCCCGTGCGCGCCGAATCGCCGAAACGACCGACACACATCGAGGCGCACGCCCGTACGCCGCCGAATGACGATGAATCTCTCCGTTCGTTCATTCGAGTTTCGCAGGTTTACCCCTGAACGGTTTCACGTACTCTTGAACTCTCTCTTCAAAGTTCTTTTCAACTTTCCCTCACGGTACTTGTTCGCTATCGGTCTCGCGGTAATATTTAGCCTTAGATGGAGTTTACCACCCACTTAGGGCTGCACTCTCAAGCAACCCGACTCTTAGGAGAGCTCCTCTCGCCGCCTCGCACCGTCGCTACGGGCCTGGCACCCTCTACGGATAAACGGCCCCGTTCAAGGCGAACTTGGACAGGCGCGGCGACGACGAGAAAGCGGAACCTCCCGAACACCACATCTCCCGCGACCGAGACGACCGCGGGATTCAGTGCTGGGCTCTTTCCTGTTCGCTCGCCGCTACTAAGGAAATCCTAGTTAGTTTCTTTTCCTCCGCTTACTAATATGCTTAAATTCGGCGGGTGATCCTCCCTGATCTGAGGCCAACGATAAAAATTTGAGGCAGACGCGATATCCGTCAGCGCAACGACTCCGCCTAAGCACCGTGTCAACGGTACGTCGGCGTCGACGACGCGCCCTTCGGACGTCGAGTCCGCCTACTCGGTTTCATTATAAAATAGTGTGTGGAGTTTCATTCGATTTGCACTCGGCGCGTGATTCCTCACGTTAACGACAACGTTCGAGTGCTACACGCCTTGAACCGATAATCACTCGCGCAAAATGTAGCTTCACGGAGCGTCGGCGGCGGCGCACGTCGCTAACTAGAGCGCGCTCGGTACACACCACACACACACAACACGCACTCTTAACGTCCACCTCTCGCCGGTAGGCGATGGGCGGTCGAGAAGATGTGCGCGCGCGTTAGATTATATATTTTTAAACGGACCGCACGATACGTGCGCGCACTCTCGCGCGCCGACCGTACGGAACCGTCAATTGTCCGCCGAAACGAACAGTGTGGTATATTATTTTATACAGCCGGCCCTCAGACAGGAGTGGTCCTGGATGTTTCTCCACGGACCGCAATGTGCGTTCGAAATGTCGATGTTCAAATGTGTCCTGCAGTTCACACTATGACGCGCAGTTAACTGCGTTCTTCATCGACCCGCGAGCCAAGTGATCCACCGTCCAGGGTAATGGTTTTTATAATTTATATAATATATGTCACTGGGTGTGAAAAAACAAAATATTTTAATATCGAACAAACAGACGACGCGCGTCATTCGTTCATCGCTATTGTACTCGTTCATTGCGCAAACGTCACACGATCAGTTCGGGAACTCGTGGCGGGGTGTCTTGCCGGTCAACGCACCGCGAACTTAACGATCGTGTACTCCGAGTGCGCAGCTACTAGTGTACGTATATATAGCGATATTATATGTCACTGGGTGGAAAAAATAAATTTCAATTGGTCTGTTAGTTTGTTCAATAATTTGAACACAACACATTTATCGTTTATTACGATAATGATCGTTCCGCAGGCGCCCATCCCCTGCGGAATATTTTTATTCATATTATGAATATTTCTTACATACATTGTATGTATTGTCTCCCTCTTTTAAATGTGCCACTGTTTGTTGTTAGTTTGTTCAATAATTTGAACACAACACATTTATCGTTTATTACGATAATGATCATTCCGCAGGCGCCCATCCCCTGCGGAATATTTTTATTCATATTATGAATATTTCTTACATACATTGTATGTATTGTCTCCCTCTTTTAAATGTGCCACTGTTTGTTGTTAGTTTGTTCAATAATTTGAACACAACACATTTATCGTTTATTACGATAATGATCATTCCGCAGGCGCCCATCCCCTGCGGAATATTTTTATTCATATTATGAATATTTCTTACATACATTGTATGTATTGTCTCCCTCTTTTAAATGTGCCACTGTTTGTTGTTAGTTTGTTCAATAATTTGAACACAACACATTTATCGTTTATTACGATAATGATCATTCCGCAGGCGCTCATCCCCTGCGGAATATTTTTATTCATATTATGAATATTTCTTACATACATTGTATGTATTGTCTCCCTCTTTTAAATGTGCCACTGTTTGTTGTTAGTTTGTTCAATAATTTGAACACAACACAATATCGTTTATTACGATAATGATCATTCCGCAGGCGCCCATCCCCTGCGGAAAGCTTGTTACGACTTGCGACATTGTAATATTGTCTCTCATAATATGTCACTGGATGTGAAAAATTTTAAAAAACAAACCGGACTACTTTGTTCGTTTGTTTTGTTTGTTTTGCGTTTCGTTATGTGTTATCTGAACACAATAATATTGTTCATCACGATAATGATCCTTCCGCAGGTTCCCCTACGGAAACCTTGTTACGACTTTTACTTCCTCTAAATGATCAAGTTTGGTCAACTTCCCAGCAACGCCGACGGCCGTGAAGCCACCGCGTGTCGGTCCGAAGACCTCACTAAATCATTCAATCGGTAGTAGCGACGGGCGGTGTGTACAAAGGGCAGGGACGTAATCAACGCGAGCTTATGACTCGCGCTTACTAGGAATTCCTCGTTTATGGGGGATAATTGCAAACCCCAATCCCCAGCACGAAGGAGTTTCAACGGGTTGCCCGGGCCTCTAGGCCAGGGAGAACATGCTGATTCCTTCAGTGTAGCGCGCGTGCGGCCCAGGACATCTAAGGGCATCACAGACCTGTTATTGCTCAATCTCGTGCGGCTCGAAGCCGCCGGTCCCTCTAAGAAGAATTTTAATACGTCGCCAGTGAGTTGCGCGACCGAGATCGCGCACACCTAAATGGCGACGCCTATTTAGCAGGCTAGAGTCTCGTTCGTTACCGGAATTAACCAGACAAATCGCTCCACCAACTAAGAACGGCCATGCACCACCACCCACCGAATCAAGAAAGAGCTGTTAATCTGTCAATCCTTCCGGTGTCCGGGCCTGGTGAGATTTCCCGTGTTGAGTCAAATTAAGCCGCAGGCTCCACTCCTGGTGGTGCCCTTCCGTCAATTCCTTTAAGTTTCAGCTTTGCAACCATACTCCCCCCGGAGTCCAAAATCTTTGGTTTCCCGGAAGCTGCCCGCCGAGCCATTGTATTAACGTCGGCGGATCGCTAGATGACATATTTACGGTTAGAACTAGGGCGGTATCTAATCGCCTTCGAACCTCTAACTTTCGTTCTTGATTGATGAAAACACCTTTGGCAAATGCTTTCGCTGATGTTCGTCTTGCGACGATCCAAGAATTTCACCTCTAACGTCGCAATACGAATGCCCCCAGTTATCCCTATTAATCATTACCTCGGAGTTCTGAAAACCAACAAAATAGAACCGAGATCATATTCTATTATTCCATGCACGAAATATTCAAGCGGCATTTTGAGCCCGCTTTGAGCACTCTAATTTGTTCAAAGTAAAATTGTCGGCCCACCTCGACACTCACTGAAGAGCACCGCGATAGGATTTTGATATTGAACCGACGTTTTACCGTCGGCTCACCGACGATATGCTCCGCAAACGTGTCAGTATCACCGCGGATGCGGTGCACCGACAGCGCGGCGCACAAATGCAACTACGAGCTTTTTAACCGCAACAATTTTAGTATACGCTATTGGAGCTGGAATTACCGCGGCTGCTGGCACCAGACTTGCCCTCCAATTGTTCCTCGTTAAAATATTTAAAGTGTACTCATTCCGATTACGAGGCCTCGTAAGAGTCCCGTATCGTTATTTTTCGTCACTACCTCCCCGTGCCGGGAGTGGGTAATTTGCGCGCCTGCTGCCTTCCTTGGATGTGGTAGCCGTTTCTCAGGCTCCCTCTCCGGAATCGAACCCTGATTCCCCGTTACCCGTGACAACCATGGTAGTCGCAGAAACTACCATCGAAAGTTGATAAGGCAGACATTTGAAAGATGCGTCGCCGGTACTGGACCATGCGATCGGCAAAAGTTATCCAGATTCATCAAAATTAACGACTTAGGACGCGAGGCCCTCCGTCGATTGGTTTTGATCTAATAAAAGCACTCATCCCATAATTGGTCAGAGTTCTGATTGCATGTATTAGCTCTAGAATTACCACAGTTATCCAAGTAACTGAGTAAGATCTAAGGAACCAAAACTGATATATTGAGCCATTCGCGGTATCGCCTTAATACGGCTTGCACTGAGACATGCATGGCTTAATCTTTGAGACAAGCATATAACTACTGGCAGGATCAACCAGGGAGCTAACCGCTAGAGCGATAGAATCTCTTCGCGCGCTCAAAGTTCGCCGTCAACTCTCTCAACTGACGGCGACGGTGCACGCGCGCACACACAGACGGTAAAATGCCGCGTGCGCGCGGTGACTAGTCATTAAATTGTTCATGATATTCTCCACATCATATAATTTTGCGTTTGTCGCAATAATTCAAAACGGTGCTCGTGCAAAGTGTGTCAGACTAAGCGCTACCGTATATACGAACGTTCCATATTACGAGATCGATCGTCATTGATCACATTATTGTAAATAGAGTTTAACATATTACTCGTGAGCACATTGATAGTCGCCCGGTACTGGAGAGATCTAACCACCATATTATGATATAAATCACAATTTTAACATAATACATATTATCGTTCAAAAAGTTTCACGACCGTTTGAGTTCGTAATGAGAACATAATCGAACTGCGGCTACCCGTTCAGTTATCACCGTCGAAACGATGAGAGCATCCCGGTTTCGCCGGTCCGTCGGTCGACACGTCGTATGTGAGAGACGAGACGCTCGCGCCGCGCTCCACCTTATATATGCGAATGCGCCGTGCAGACCCCGCGCTCGTTGAAACGGTTTTTTTTTTTTTTCTTTTTTTATATTTTATTTTATTTTATTT
>JAYRCH010000871.1:162500-167500 GCA_037179445.1 Phengaris alcon alcon
GACGGGTCCTGCGAGTGCCCGAAACAGAATCATCGCAGACAGAGACGCGCACAGTCCGAGACTACACGGCTGCGACGAACAGCAACGACCGACGTACGTCCGCACTGAGGCAGGACATCCACCGGGACGCCAGCTTGCGTCGGGCCGGACGCGCGTGAGCGCGTGCGCGATTCGCATTGAAGCGTATTATCCATCATTCATACCGTCCGCAACGGCCGGCCGGCAACCCGACCCGGTACGCCAGCGAACGCCGAGACGCTCACCGACGGACTCCCGAGAGGCGCTTAGGCCGACCCCGAACGGGTCGCGATGCATTACTAAGAGAGAAGTGCACGCCGTCGACGGACGTCGACGGACGCGTCCCGTGCGCGCCGAATCGCCGAAACGACCGACACACATCGAGGCGCACGCCCGTACGCCGCCGAATGACGATGAATCTCTCCGTTCGTTCATTCGAGTTTCGCAGGTTTACCCCTGAACGGTTTCACGTACTCTTGAACTCTCTCTTCAAAGTTCTTTTCAACTTTCCCTCACGGTACTTGTTCGCTATCGGTCTCGCGGTAATATTTAGCCTTAGATGGAGTTTACCACCCACTTAGGGCTGCACTCTCAAGCAACCCGACTCTTAGGAGAGCTCCTCTCGCCGCCTCGCACCGTCGCTACGGGCCTGGCACCCTCTACGGATAAACGGCCCCGTTCAAGGCGAACTTGGACAGGCGCGGCGACGACGAGAAAGCGGAACCTCCCGAACACCACATCTCCCGCGACCGAGACGACCGCGGGATTCAGTGCTGGGCTCTTTCCTGTTCGCTCGCCGCTACTAAGGAAATCCTAGTTAGTTTCTTTTCCTCCGCTTACTAATATGCTTAAATTCGGCGGGTGATCCTCCCTGATCTGAGGCCAACGATAAAAATTTGAGGCAGACGCGATATCCGTCAGCGCAACGACTCCGCCTAAGCACCGTGTCAACGGTACGTCGGCGTCGACGACGCGCCCTTCGGACGTCGAGTCCGCCTACTCGGTTTCATTATAAAATAGTGTGTGGAGTTTCATTCGATTTGCACTCGGCGCGTGATTCCTCACGTTAACGACAACGTTCGAGTGCTACACGCCTTGAACCGATAATCACTCGCGCAAAATGTAGCTTCACGGAGCGTCGGCGGCGGCGCACGTCGCTAACTAGAGCGCGCTCGGTACACACCACACACACACAACACGCACTCTTAACGTCCACCTCTCGCCGGTAGGCGATGGGCGGTCGAGAAGATGTGCGCGCGCGTTAGATTATATATTTTTAAACGGACCGCACGATACGTGCGCGCACTCTCGCGCGCCGACCGTACGGAACCGTCAATTGTCCGCCGAAACGAACAGTGTGGTATATTATTTTATACAGCCGGCCCTCAGACAGGAGTGGTCCTGGATGTTTCTCCACGGACCGCAATGTGCGTTCGAAATGTCGATGTTCAAATGTGTCCTGCAGTTCACACTATGACGCGCAGTTAACTGCGTTCTTCATCGACCCGCGAGCCAAGTGATCCACCGTCCAGGGTAATGGTTTTTATAATTTATATAATATATGTCACTGGGTGTGAAAAAACAAAATATTTTAATATCGAACAAACAGACGACGCGCGTCATTCGTTCATCGCTATTGTACTCGTTCATTGCGCAAACGTCACACGATCAGTTCGGGAACTCGTGGCGGGGTGTCTTGCCGGTCAACGCACCGCGAACTTAACGATCGTGTACTCCGAGTGCGCAGCTACTAGTGTACGTATATATAGCGATATTATATGTCACTGGGTGGAAAAAATAAATTTCAATTGGTCTGTTAGTTTGTTCAATAATTTGAACACAACACATTTATCGTTTATTACGATAATGATCGTTCCGCAGGCGCCCATCCCCTGCGGAATATTTTTATTCATATTATGAATATTTCTTACATACATTGTATGTATTGTCTCCCTCTTTTAAATGTGCCACTGTTTGTTGTTAGTTTGTTCAATAATTTGAACACAACACATTTATCGTTTATTACGATAATGATCATTCCGCAGGCGCCCATCCCCTGCGGAATATTTTTATTCATATTATGAATATTTCTTACATACATTGTATGTATTGTCTCCCTCTTTTAAATGTGCCACTGTTTGTTGTTAGTTTGTTCAATAATTTGAACACAACACATTTATCGTTTATTACGATAATGATCATTCCGCAGGCGCCCATCCCCTGCGGAATATTTTTATTCATATTATGAATATTTCTTACATACATTGTATGTATTGTCTCCCTCTTTTAAATGTGCCACTGTTTGTTGTTAGTTTGTTCAATAATTTGAACACAACACATTTATCGTTTATTACGATAATGATCATTCCGCAGGCGCTCATCCCCTGCGGAATATTTTTATTCATATTATGAATATTTCTTACATACATTGTATGTATTGTCTCCCTCTTTTAAATGTGCCACTGTTTGTTGTTAGTTTGTTCAATAATTTGAACACAACACAATATCGTTTATTACGATAATGATCATTCCGCAGGCGCCCATCCCCTGCGGAAAGCTTGTTACGACTTGCGACATTGTAATATTGTCTCTCATAATATGTCACTGGATGTGAAAAATTTTAAAAAACAAACCGGACTACTTTGTTCGTTTGTTTTGTTTGTTTTGCGTTTCGTTATGTGTTATCTGAACACAATAATATTGTTCATCACGATAATGATCCTTCCGCAGGTTCCCCTACGGAAACCTTGTTACGACTTTTACTTCCTCTAAATGATCAAGTTTGGTCAACTTCCCAGCAACGCCGACGGCCGTGAAGCCACCGCGTGTCGGTCCGAAGACCTCACTAAATCATTCAATCGGTAGTAGCGACGGGCGGTGTGTACAAAGGGCAGGGACGTAATCAACGCGAGCTTATGACTCGCGCTTACTAGGAATTCCTCGTTTATGGGGGATAATTGCAAACCCCAATCCCCAGCACGAAGGAGTTTCAACGGGTTGCCCGGGCCTCTAGGCCAGGGAGAACATGCTGATTCCTTCAGTGTAGCGCGCGTGCGGCCCAGGACATCTAAGGGCATCACAGACCTGTTATTGCTCAATCTCGTGCGGCTCGAAGCCGCCGGTCCCTCTAAGAAGAATTTTAATACGTCGCCAGTGAGTTGCGCGACCGAGATCGCGCACACCTAAATGGCGACGCCTATTTAGCAGGCTAGAGTCTCGTTCGTTACCGGAATTAACCAGACAAATCGCTCCACCAACTAAGAACGGCCATGCACCACCACCCACCGAATCAAGAAAGAGCTGTTAATCTGTCAATCCTTCCGGTGTCCGGGCCTGGTGAGATTTCCCGTGTTGAGTCAAATTAAGCCGCAGGCTCCACTCCTGGTGGTGCCCTTCCGTCAATTCCTTTAAGTTTCAGCTTTGCAACCATACTCCCCCCGGAGTCCAAAATCTTTGGTTTCCCGGAAGCTGCCCGCCGAGCCATTGTATTAACGTCGGCGGATCGCTAGATGACATATTTACGGTTAGAACTAGGGCGGTATCTAATCGCCTTCGAACCTCTAACTTTCGTTCTTGATTGATGAAAACACCTTTGGCAAATGCTTTCGCTGATGTTCGTCTTGCGACGATCCAAGAATTTCACCTCTAACGTCGCAATACGAATGCCCCCAGTTATCCCTATTAATCATTACCTCGGAGTTCTGAAAACCAACAAAATAGAACCGAGATCATATTCTATTATTCCATGCACGAAATATTCAAGCGGCATTTTGAGCCCGCTTTGAGCACTCTAATTTGTTCAAAGTAAAATTGTCGGCCCACCTCGACACTCACTGAAGAGCACCGCGATAGGATTTTGATATTGAACCGACGTTTTACCGTCGGCTCACCGACGATATGCTCCGCAAACGTGTCAGTATCACCGCGGATGCGGTGCACCGACAGCGCGGCGCACAAATGCAACTACGAGCTTTTTAACCGCAACAATTTTAGTATACGCTATTGGAGCTGGAATTACCGCGGCTGCTGGCACCAGACTTGCCCTCCAATTGTTCCTCGTTAAAATATTTAAAGTGTACTCATTCCGATTACGAGGCCTCGTAAGAGTCCCGTATCGTTATTTTTCGTCACTACCTCCCCGTGCCGGGAGTGGGTAATTTGCGCGCCTGCTGCCTTCCTTGGATGTGGTAGCCGTTTCTCAGGCTCCCTCTCCGGAATCGAACCCTGATTCCCCGTTACCCGTGACAACCATGGTAGTCGCAGAAACTACCATCGAAAGTTGATAAGGCAGACATTTGAAAGATGCGTCGCCGGTACTGGACCATGCGATCGGCAAAAGTTATCCAGATTCATCAAAATTAACGACTTAGGACGCGAGGCCCTCCGTCGATTGGTTTTGATCTAATAAAAGCACTCATCCCATAATTGGTCAGAGTTCTGATTGCATGTATTAGCTCTAGAATTACCACAGTTATCCAAGTAACTGAGTAAGATCTAAGGAACCAAAACTGATATATTGAGCCATTCGCGGTATCGCCTTAATACGGCTTGCACTGAGACATGCATGGCTTAATCTTTGAGACAAGCATATAACTACTGGCAGGATCAACCAGGGAGCTAACCGCTAGAGCGATAGAATCTCTTCGCGCGCTCAAAGTTCGCCGTCAACTCTCTCAACTGACGGCGACGGTGCACGCGCGCACACACAGACGGTAAAATGCCGCGTGCGCGCGGTGACTAGTCATTAAATTGTTCATGATATTCTCCACATCATATAATTTTGCGTTTGTCGCAATAATTCAAAACGGTGCTCGTGCAAAGTGTGTCAGACTAAGCGCTACCGTATATACGAACGTTCCATATTACGAGATCGATCGTCATTGATCACATTATTGTAAATAGAGTTTAACATATTACTCGTGAGCACATTGATAGTCGCCCGGTACTGGAGAGATCTAACCACCATATTATGATATAAATCA
>JAYRCH010000871.1:172500-177500 GCA_037179445.1 Phengaris alcon alcon
TCGCTACGGTCCTCCATCAGGGTTTCCCCTGACTTCGACCTGACCAGGCATAGTTCACCATCTTTCGGGTCCCAGCATCTGTGCTCATAGCGCGCCCGCATTCACAGATTGGAAACGAGACGCCTAGGGAGTGCGAGAGATCGATCGAGACCGACGCTCCATCCTCCCTGAGCGCGCGACAAGCGCGCGCCTTCACTTTCGTTGCGCCTCTCAGTTTTGTCATTTGAATCAAACTCAATGACTCGCACACATGCTAGACTCCTTGGTCCGTGTTTCAAGACGGGTCCTGCGAGTGCCCGAAACAGAATCATCGCAGACAGAGACGCGCACAGTCCGAGACTACACGGCTGCGACGAACAGCAACGACCGACGTACGTCCGCACTGAGGCAGGACATCCACCGGGACGCCAGCTTGCGTCGGGCCGGACGCGCGTGAGCGCGTGCGCGATTCGCATTGAAGCGTATTATCCATCATTCATACCGTCCGCAACGGCCGGCCGGCAACCCGACCCGGTACGCCAGCGAACGCCGAGACGCTCACCGACGGACTCCCGAGAGGCGCTTAGGCCGACCCCGAACGGGTCGCGATGCATTACTAAGAGAGAAGTGCACGCCGTCGACGGACGTCGACGGACGCGTCCCGTGCGCGCCGAATCGCCGAAACGACCGACACACATCGAGGCGCACGCCCGTACGCCGCCGAATGACGATGAATCTCTCCGTTCGTTCATTCGAGTTTCGCAGGTTTACCCCTGAACGGTTTCACGTACTCTTGAACTCTCTCTTCAAAGTTCTTTTCAACTTTCCCTCACGGTACTTGTTCGCTATCGGTCTCGCGGTAATATTTAGCCTTAGATGGAGTTTACCACCCACTTAGGGCTGCACTCTCAAGCAACCCGACTCTTAGGAGAGCTCCTCTCGCCGCCTCGCACCGTCGCTACGGGCCTGGCACCCTCTACGGATAAACGGCCCCGTTCAAGGCGAACTTGGACAGGCGCGGCGACGACGAGAAAGCGGAACCTCCCGAACACCACATCTCCCGCGACCGAGACGACCGCGGGATTCAGTGCTGGGCTCTTTCCTGTTCGCTCGCCGCTACTAAGGAAATCCTAGTTAGTTTCTTTTCCTCCGCTTACTAATATGCTTAAATTCGGCGGGTGATCCTCCCTGATCTGAGGCCAACGATAAAAATTTGAGGCAGACGCGATATCCGTCAGCGCAACGACTCCGCCTAAGCACCGTGTCAACGGTACGTCGGCGTCGACGACGCGCCCTTCGGACGTCGAGTCCGCCTACTCGGTTTCATTATAAAATAGTGTGTGGAGTTTCATTCGATTTGCACTCGGCGCGTGATTCCTCACGTTAACGACAACGTTCGAGTGCTACACGCCTTGAACCGATAATCACTCGCGCAAAATGTAGCTTCACGGAGCGTCGGCGGCGGCGCACGTCGCTAACTAGAGCGCGCTCGGTACACACCACACACACACAACACGCACTCTTAACGTCCACCTCTCGCCGGTAGGCGATGGGCGGTCGAGAAGATGTGCGCGCGCGTTAGATTATATATTTTTAAACGGACCGCACGATACGTGCGCGCACTCTCGCGCGCCGACCGTACGGAACCGTCAATTGTCCGCCGAAACGAACAGTGTGGTATATTATTTTATACAGCCGGCCCTCAGACAGGAGTGGTCCTGGATGTTTCTCCACGGACCGCAATGTGCGTTCGAAATGTCGATGTTCAAATGTGTCCTGCAGTTCACACTATGACGCGCAGTTAACTGCGTTCTTCATCGACCCGCGAGCCAAGTGATCCACCGTCCAGGGTAATGGTTTTTATAATTTATATAATATATGTCACTGGGTGTGAAAAAACAAAATATTTTAATATCGAACAAACAGACGACGCGCGTCATTCGTTCATCGCTATTGTACTCGTTCATTGCGCAAACGTCACACGATCAGTTCGGGAACTCGTGGCGGGGTGTCTTGCCGGTCAACGCACCGCGAACTTAACGATCGTGTACTCCGAGTGCGCAGCTACTAGTGTACGTATATATAGCGATATTATATGTCACTGGGTGGAAAAAATAAATTTCAATTGGTCTGTTAGTTTGTTCAATAATTTGAACACAACACATTTATCGTTTATTACGATAATGATCGTTCCGCAGGCGCCCATCCCCTGCGGAATATTTTTATTCATATTATGAATATTTCTTACATACATTGTATGTATTGTCTCCCTCTTTTAAATGTGCCACTGTTTGTTGTTAGTTTGTTCAATAATTTGAACACAACACATTTATCGTTTATTACGATAATGATCATTCCGCAGGCGCCCATCCCCTGCGGAATATTTTTATTCATATTATGAATATTTCTTACATACATTGTATGTATTGTCTCCCTCTTTTAAATGTGCCACTGTTTGTTGTTAGTTTGTTCAATAATTTGAACACAACACATTTATCGTTTATTACGATAATGATCATTCCGCAGGCGCCCATCCCCTGCGGAATATTTTTATTCATATTATGAATATTTCTTACATACATTGTATGTATTGTCTCCCTCTTTTAAATGTGCCACTGTTTGTTGTTAGTTTGTTCAATAATTTGAACACAACACATTTATCGTTTATTACGATAATGATCATTCCGCAGGCGCTCATCCCCTGCGGAATATTTTTATTCATATTATGAATATTTCTTACATACATTGTATGTATTGTCTCCCTCTTTTAAATGTGCCACTGTTTGTTGTTAGTTTGTTCAATAATTTGAACACAACACAATATCGTTTATTACGATAATGATCATTCCGCAGGCGCCCATCCCCTGCGGAAAGCTTGTTACGACTTGCGACATTGTAATATTGTCTCTCATAATATGTCACTGGATGTGAAAAATTTTAAAAAACAAACCGGACTACTTTGTTCGTTTGTTTTGTTTGTTTTGCGTTTCGTTATGTGTTATCTGAACACAATAATATTGTTCATCACGATAATGATCCTTCCGCAGGTTCCCCTACGGAAACCTTGTTACGACTTTTACTTCCTCTAAATGATCAAGTTTGGTCAACTTCCCAGCAACGCCGACGGCCGTGAAGCCACCGCGTGTCGGTCCGAAGACCTCACTAAATCATTCAATCGGTAGTAGCGACGGGCGGTGTGTACAAAGGGCAGGGACGTAATCAACGCGAGCTTATGACTCGCGCTTACTAGGAATTCCTCGTTTATGGGGGATAATTGCAAACCCCAATCCCCAGCACGAAGGAGTTTCAACGGGTTGCCCGGGCCTCTAGGCCAGGGAGAACATGCTGATTCCTTCAGTGTAGCGCGCGTGCGGCCCAGGACATCTAAGGGCATCACAGACCTGTTATTGCTCAATCTCGTGCGGCTCGAAGCCGCCGGTCCCTCTAAGAAGAATTTTAATACGTCGCCAGTGAGTTGCGCGACCGAGATCGCGCACACCTAAATGGCGACGCCTATTTAGCAGGCTAGAGTCTCGTTCGTTACCGGAATTAACCAGACAAATCGCTCCACCAACTAAGAACGGCCATGCACCACCACCCACCGAATCAAGAAAGAGCTGTTAATCTGTCAATCCTTCCGGTGTCCGGGCCTGGTGAGATTTCCCGTGTTGAGTCAAATTAAGCCGCAGGCTCCACTCCTGGTGGTGCCCTTCCGTCAATTCCTTTAAGTTTCAGCTTTGCAACCATACTCCCCCCGGAGTCCAAAATCTTTGGTTTCCCGGAAGCTGCCCGCCGAGCCATTGTATTAACGTCGGCGGATCGCTAGATGACATATTTACGGTTAGAACTAGGGCGGTATCTAATCGCCTTCGAACCTCTAACTTTCGTTCTTGATTGATGAAAACACCTTTGGCAAATGCTTTCGCTGATGTTCGTCTTGCGACGATCCAAGAATTTCACCTCTAACGTCGCAATACGAATGCCCCCAGTTATCCCTATTAATCATTACCTCGGAGTTCTGAAAACCAACAAAATAGAACCGAGATCATATTCTATTATTCCATGCACGAAATATTCAAGCGGCATTTTGAGCCCGCTTTGAGCACTCTAATTTGTTCAAAGTAAAATTGTCGGCCCACCTCGACACTCACTGAAGAGCACCGCGATAGGATTTTGATATTGAACCGACGTTTTACCGTCGGCTCACCGACGATATGCTCCGCAAACGTGTCAGTATCACCGCGGATGCGGTGCACCGACAGCGCGGCGCACAAATGCAACTACGAGCTTTTTAACCGCAACAATTTTAGTATACGCTATTGGAGCTGGAATTACCGCGGCTGCTGGCACCAGACTTGCCCTCCAATTGTTCCTCGTTAAAATATTTAAAGTGTACTCATTCCGATTACGAGGCCTCGTAAGAGTCCCGTATCGTTATTTTTCGTCACTACCTCCCCGTGCCGGGAGTGGGTAATTTGCGCGCCTGCTGCCTTCCTTGGATGTGGTAGCCGTTTCTCAGGCTCCCTCTCCGGAATCGAACCCTGATTCCCCGTTACCCGTGACAACCATGGTAGTCGCAGAAACTACCATCGAAAGTTGATAAGGCAGACATTTGAAAGATGCGTCGCCGGTACTGGACCATGCGATCGGCAAAAGTTATCCAGATTCATCAAAATTAACGACTTAGGACGCGAGGCCCTCCGTCGATTGGTTTTGATCTAATAAAAGCACTCATCCCATAATTGGTCAGAGTTCTGATTGCATGTATTAGCTCTAGAATTACCACAGTTATCCAAGTAACTGAGTAAGATCTAAGGAACCAAAACTGATATATTGAGCCATTCGCGGTATCGCCTTAATACGGCTTGCACTGAGACATGCATGGCTTAATCTTTGAGACAAGCATATAACTACTGGCAGGATCAACCAGGGAGCTAACCGCTAGAGCGATAGAATCTCTTCGCGCGCTCAAAGTTCGCCGTCAACTCTCTCAACTGACGGCGACGGTGCACGCGCGCACA
>JAYRCH010000871.1:185000-187500 GCA_037179445.1 Phengaris alcon alcon
TTCTTACATACATTGTATGTATTGTCTCCCTCTTTTAAATGTGCCACTGTTTGTTGTTAGTTTGTTCAATAATTTGAACACAACACATTTATCGTTTATTACGATAATGATCATTCCGCAGGCGCCCATCCCCTGCGGAATATTTTTATTCATATTATGAATATTTCTTACATACATTGTATGTATTGTCTCCCTCTTTTAAATGTGCCACTGTTTGTTGTTAGTTTGTTCAATAATTTGAACACAACACATTTATCGTTTATTACGATAATGATCATTCCGCAGGCGCCCATCCCCTGCGGAATATTTTTATTCATATTATGAATATTTCTTACATACATTGTATGTATTGTCTCCCTCTTTTAAATGTGCCACTGTTTGTTGTTAGTTTGTTCAATAATTTGAACACAACACATTTATCGTTTATTACGATAATGATCATTCCGCAGGCGCTCATCCCCTGCGGAATATTTTTATTCATATTATGAATATTTCTTACATACATTGTATGTATTGTCTCCCTCTTTTAAATGTGCCACTGTTTGTTGTTAGTTTGTTCAATAATTTGAACACAACACAATATCGTTTATTACGATAATGATCATTCCGCAGGCGCCCATCCCCTGCGGAAAGCTTGTTACGACTTGCGACATTGTAATATTGTCTCTCATAATATGTCACTGGATGTGAAAAATTTTAAAAAACAAACCGGACTACTTTGTTCGTTTGTTTTGTTTGTTTTGCGTTTCGTTATGTGTTATCTGAACACAATAATATTGTTCATCACGATAATGATCCTTCCGCAGGTTCCCCTACGGAAACCTTGTTACGACTTTTACTTCCTCTAAATGATCAAGTTTGGTCAACTTCCCAGCAACGCCGACGGCCGTGAAGCCACCGCGTGTCGGTCCGAAGACCTCACTAAATCATTCAATCGGTAGTAGCGACGGGCGGTATGTACAAAGGGCAGGGACGTAATCAACGCGAGCTTATGACTCGCGCTTACTAGGAATTCCTCGTTTATGGGGGATAATTGCAAACCCCAATCCCCAGCACGAAGGAGTTTCAACGGGTTGCCCGGGCCTCTAGGCCAGGGAGAACATGCTGATTCCTTCAGTGTAGCGCGCGTGCGGCCCAGGACATCTAAGGGCATCACAGACCTGTTATTGCTCAATCTCGTGCGGCTCGAAGCCGCCGGTCCCTCTAAGAAGAATTTTAATACGTCGCCAGTGAGTTGCGCGACCGAGATCGCGCACACCTAAATGGCGACGCCTATTTAGCAGGCTAGAGTCTCGTTCGTTACCGGAATTAACCAGACAAATCGCTCCACCAACTAAGAACGGCCATGCACCACCACCCACCGAATCAAGAAAGAGCTGTTAATCTGTCAATCCTTCCGGTGTCCGGGCCTGGTGAGATTTCCCGTGTTGAGTCAAATTAAGCCGCAGGCTCCACTCCTGGTGGTGCCCTTCCGTCAATTCCTTTAAGTTTCAGCTTTGCAACCATACTCCCCCCGGAGTCCAAAATCTTTGGTTTCCCGGAAGCTGCCCGCCGAGCCATTGTATTAACGTCGGCGGATCGCTAGATGACATATTTACGGTTAGAACTAGGGCGGTATCTAATCGCCTTCGAACCTCTAACTTTCGTTCTTGATTGATGAAAACACCTTTGGCAAATGCTTTCGCTGATGTTCGTCTTGCGACGATCCAAGAATTTCACCTCTAACGTCGCAATACGAATGCCCCCAGTTATCCCTATTAATCATTACCTCGGAGTTCTGAAAACCAACAAAATAGAACCGAGATCATATTCTATTATTCCATGCACGAAATATTCAAGCGGCATTTTGAGCCCGCTTTGAGCACTCTAATTTGTTCAAAGTAAAATTGTCGGCCCACCTCGACACTCACTGAAGAGCACCGCGATAGGATTTTGATATTGAACCGACGTTTTACCGTCGGCTCACCGACGATATGCTCCGCAAACGTGTCAGTATCACCGCGGATGCGGTGCACCGACAGCGCGGCGCACAAATGCAACTACGAGCTTTTTAACCGCAACAATTTTAGTATACGCTATTGGAGCTGGAATTACCGCGGCTGCTGGCACCAGACTTGCCCTCCAATTGTTCCTCGTTAAAATATTTAAAGTGTACTCATTCCGATTACGAGGCCTCGTAAGAGTCCCGTATCGTTATTTTTCGTCACTACCTCCCCGTGCCGGGAGTGGGTAATTTGCGCGCCTGCTGCCTTCCTTGGATGTGGTAGCCGTTTCTCAGGCTCCCTCTCCGGAATCGAACCCTGATTCCCCGTTACCCGTGACAACCATGGTAGTCGCAGAAACTACCATCGAAAGTTGATAAGGCAGACATTTGAAAGATGCGTCGCCGGTACTGGACCATGCGATCGGCAAAAGTTATCCAGATTCATCAAAATTAACGACTTAGGACGCGAGGCCCTCCGTCGATTGGTTTTGATCTAATAAAAGCACTCATCCCATA
>JAYRCH010000871.1:192500-197500 GCA_037179445.1 Phengaris alcon alcon
GCCCAGACCCTTCTGCGCTCTCCGCCGCGCACGTCCTACTCGTTACGGCATAATGACGCATACGCGACGCACTTGCCCGTAACGGTAGTGTATAGGCAAAACGCTTCAGCGCCATCCATTTTCAGGGCTGGTTGCTTCGGCAGGTGAGTCGTTGCACACTCCTTAGCGGATTCCGACTTCCATGGCCACCGTCCTGCTGTCATGAGCGACCAACGCCTTTCATGGTGTCCCATGAGCGTTTTTTAGGCGCCTTAACACTACGTTTGGTTCATCCCACAGCGCCAGTTCTGCTTACCAAAATTGGCCCACTTGGCACCGTCATCAGATCTCCGGCTTCATAGTTCGAGTAAGCCGGAGTTCTCACCCATTTAAAGTTTGAGAATAGGTTGAGGTCGTTTCGGCCCCAATGCCTCTAATCATTCGCTTTACCGGATGGGACTGTTAACAATCGACGCCAGCTATCCTGAGGGAAACTTCGGACGGAACCAGCTACTAGATGGTTCGATTAGTCTTTCGCCCCTATACCCAGTTCCGACGATCGATTTGCACGTCAGAATCGCTACGGTCCTCCATCAGGGTTTCCCCTGACTTCGACCTGACCAGGCATAGTTCACCATCTTTCGGGTCCCAGCATCTGTGCTCATAGCGCGCCCGCATTCACAGATTGGAAACGAGACGCCTAGGGAGTGCGAGAGATCGATCGAGACCGACGCTCCATCCTCCCTGAGCGCGCGACAAGCGCGCGCCTTCACTTTCGTTGCGCCTCTCAGTTTTGTCATTTGAATCAAACTCAATGACTCGCACACATGCTAGACTCCTTGGTCCGTGTTTCAAGACGGGTCCTGCGAGTGCCCGAAACAGAATCATCGCAGACAGAGACGCGCACAGTCCGAGACTACACGGCTGCGACGAACAGCAACGACCGACGTACGTCCGCACTGAGGCAGGACATCCACCGGGACGCCAGCTTGCGTCGGGCCGGACGCGCGTGAGCGCGTGCGCGATTCGCATTGAAGCGTATTATCCATCATTCATACCGTCCGCAACGGCCGGCCGGCAACCCGACCCGGTACGCCAGCGAACGCCGAGACGCTCACCGACGGACTCCCGAGAGGCGCTTAGGCCGACCCCGAACGGGTCGCGATGCATTACTAAGAGAGAAGTGCACGCCGTCGACGGACGTCGACGGACGCGTCCCGTGCGCGCCGAATCGCCGAAACGACCGACACACATCGAGGCGCACGCCCGTACGCCGCCGAATGACGATGAATCTCTCCGTTCGTTCATTCGAGTTTCGCAGGTTTACCCCTGAACGGTTTCACGTACTCTTGAACTCTCTCTTCAAAGTTCTTTTCAACTTTCCCTCACGGTACTTGTTCGCTATCGGTCTCGCGGTAATATTTAGCCTTAGATGGAGTTTACCACCCACTTAGGGCTGCACTCTCAAGCAACCCGACTCTTAGGAGAGCTCCTCTCGCCGCCTCGCACCGTCGCTACGGGCCTGGCACCCTCTACGGATAAACGGCCCCGTTCAAGGCGAACTTGGACAGGCGCGGCGACGACGAGAAAGCGGAACCTCCCGAACACCACATCTCCCGCGACCGAGACGACCGCGGGATTCAGTGCTGGGCTCTTTCCTGTTCGCTCGCCGCTACTAAGGAAATCCTAGTTAGTTTCTTTTCCTCCGCTTACTAATATGCTTAAATTCGGCGGGTGATCCTCCCTGATCTGAGGCCAACGATAAAAATTTGAGGCAGACGCGATATCCGTCAGCGCAACGACTCCGCCTAAGCACCGTGTCAACGGTACGTCGGCGTCGACGACGCGCCCTTCGGACGTCGAGTCCGCCTACTCGGTTTCATTATAAAATAGTGTGTGGAGTTTCATTCGATTTGCACTCGGCGCGTGATTCCTCACGTTAACGACAACGTTCGAGTGCTACACGCCTTGAACCGATAATCACTCGCGCAAAATGTAGCTTCACGGAGCGTCGGCGGCGGCGCACGTCGCTAACTAGAGCGCGCTCGGTACACACCACACACACACAACACGCACTCTTAACGTCCACCTCTCGCCGGTAGGCGATGGGCGGTCGAGAAGATGTGCGCGCGCGTTAGATTATATATTTTTAAACGGACCGCACGATACGTGCGCGCACTCTCGCGCGCCGACCGTACGGAACCGTCAATTGTCCGCCGAAACGAACAGTGTGGTATATTATTTTATACAGCCGGCCCTCAGACAGGAGTGGTCCTGGATGTTTCTCCACGGACCGCAATGTGCGTTCGAAATGTCGATGTTCAAATGTGTCCTGCAGTTCACACTATGACGCGCAGTTAACTGCGTTCTTCATCGACCCGCGAGCCAAGTGATCCACCGTCCAGGGTAATGGTTTTTATAATTTATATAATATATGTCACTGGGTGTGAAAAAACAAAATATTTTAATATCGAACAAACAGACGACGCGCGTCATTCGTTCATCGCTATTGTACTCGTTCATTGCGCAAACGTCACACGATCAGTTCGGGAACTCGTGGCGGGGTGTCTTGCCGGTCAACGCACCGCGAACTTAACGATCGTGTACTCCGAGTGCGCAGCTACTAGTGTACGTATATATAGCGATATTATATGTCACTGGGTGGAAAAAATAAATTTCAATTGGTCTGTTAGTTTGTTCAATAATTTGAACACAACACATTTATCGTTTATTACGATAATGATCGTTCCGCAGGCGCCCATCCCCTGCGGAATATTTTTATTCATATTATGAATATTTCTTACATACATTGTATGTATTGTCTCCCTCTTTTAAATGTGCCACTGTTTGTTGTTAGTTTGTTCAATAATTTGAACACAACACATTTATCGTTTATTACGATAATGATCATTCCGCAGGCGCCCATCCCCTGCGGAATATTTTTATTCATATTATGAATATTTCTTACATACATTGTATGTATTGTCTCCCTCTTTTAAATGTGCCACTGTTTGTTGTTAGTTTGTTCAATAATTTGAACACAACACATTTATCGTTTATTACGATAATGATCATTCCGCAGGCGCCCATCCCCTGCGGAATATTTTTATTCATATTATGAATATTTCTTACATACATTGTATGTATTGTCTCCCTCTTTTAAATGTGCCACTGTTTGTTGTTAGTTTGTTCAATAATTTGAACACAACACATTTATCGTTTATTACGATAATGATCATTCCGCAGGCGCTCATCCCCTGCGGAATATTTTTATTCATATTATGAATATTTCTTACATACATTGTATGTATTGTCTCCCTCTTTTAAATGTGCCACTGCCACTGTTTGTTGTTAGTTTGTTCAATAATTTGAACACAACACAATATCGTTTATTACGATAATGATCATTCCGCAGGCGCCCATCCCCTGCGGAAAGCTTGTTACGACTTGCGACATTGTAATATTGTCTCTCATAATATGTCACTGGATGTGAAAAATTTTAAAAAACAAACCGGACTACTTTGTTCGTTTGTTTTGTTTGTTTTGCGTTTCGTTATGTGTTATCTGAACACAATAATATTGTTCATCACGATAATGATCCTTCCGCAGGTTCCCCTACGGAAACCTTGTTACGACTTTTACTTCCTCTAAATGATCAAGTTTGGTCAACTTCCCAGCAACGCCGACGGCCGTGAAGCCACCGCGTGTCGGTCCGAAGACCTCACTAAATCATTCAATCGGTAGTAGCGACGGGCGGTGTGTACAAAGGGCAGGGACGTAATCAACGCGAGCTTATGACTCGCGCTTACTAGGAATTCCTCGTTTATGGGGGATAATTGCAAACCCCAATCCCCAGCACGAAGGAGTTTCAACGGGTTGCCCGGGCCTCTAGGCCAGGGAGAACATGCTGATTCCTTCAGTGTAGCGCGCGTGCGGCCCAGGACATCTAAGGGCATCACAGACCTGTTATTGCTCAATCTCGTGCGGCTCGAAGCCGCCGGTCCCTCTAAGAAGAATTTTAATACGTCGCCAGTGAGTTGCGCGACCGAGATCGCGCACACCTAAATGGCGACGCCTATTTAGCAGGCTAGAGTCTCGTTCGTTACCGGAATTAACCAGACAAATCGCTCCACCAACTAAGAACGGCCATGCACCACCACCCACCGAATCAAGAAAGAGCTGTTAATCTGTCAATCCTTCCGGTGTCCGGGCCTGGTGAGATTTCCCGTGTTGAGTCAAATTAAGCCGCAGGCTCCACTCCTGGTGGTGCCCTTCCGTCAATTCCTTTAAGTTTCAGCTTTGCAACCATACTCCCCCCGGAGTCCAAAATCTTTGGTTTCCCGGAAGCTGCCCGCCGAGCCATTGTATTAACGTCGGCGGATCGCTAGATGACATATTTACGGTTAGAACTAGGGCGGTATCTAATCGCCTTCGAACCTCTAACTTTCGTTCTTGATTGATGAAAACACCTTTGGCAAATGCTTTCGCTGATGTTCGTCTTGCGACGATCCAAGAATTTCACCTCTAACGTCGCAATACGAATGCCCCCAGTTATCCCTATTAATCATTACCTCGGAGTTCTGAAAACCAACAAAATAGAACCGAGATCATATTCTATTATTCCATGCACGAAATATTCAAGCGGCATTTTGAGCCCGCTTTGAGCACTCTAATTTGTTCAAAGTAAAATTGTCGGCCCACCTCGACACTCACTGAAGAGCACCGCGATAGGATTTTGATATTGAACCGACGTTTTACCGTCGGCTCACCGACGATATGCTCCGCAAACGTGTCAGTATCACCGCGGATGCGGTGCACCGACAGCGCGGCGCACAAATGCAACTACGAGCTTTTTAACCGCAACAATTTTAGTATACGCTATTGGAGCTGGAATTACCGCGGCTGCTGGCACCAGACTTGCCCTCCAATTGTTCCTCGTTAAAATATTTAAAGTGTACTCATTCCGATTACGAGGCCTCGTAAGAGTCCCGTATCGTTATTTTTCGTCACTACCTCCCCGT
>JAYRCH010000871.1:205000-210000 GCA_037179445.1 Phengaris alcon alcon
ATTATTTTATACAGCCGGCCCTCAGACAGGAGTGGTCCTGGATGTTTCTCCACGGACCGCAATGTGCGTTCGAAATGTCGATGTTCAAATGTGTCCTGCAGTTCACACTATGACGCGCAGTTAACTGCGTTCTTCATCGACCCGCGAGCCAAGTGATCCACCGTCCAGGGTAATGGTTTTTATAATTTATATAATATATGTCACTGGGTGTGAAAAAACAAAATATTTTAATATCGAACAAACAGACGACGCGCGTCATTCGTTCATCGCTATTGTACTCGTTCATTGCGCAAACGTCACACGATCAGTTCGGGAACTCGTGGCGGGGTGTCTTGCCGGTCAACGCACCGCGAACTTAACGATCGTGTACTCCGAGTGCGCAGCTACTAGTGTACGTATATATAGCGATATTATATGTCACTGGGTGGAAAAAATAAATTTCAATTGGTCTGTTAGTTTGTTCAATAATTTGAACACAACACATTTATCGTTTATTACGATAATGATCGTTCCGCAGGCGCCCATCCCCTGCGGAATATTTTTATTCATATTATGAATATTTCTTACATACATTGTATGTATTGTCTCCCTCTTTTAAATGTGCCACTGTTTGTTGTTAGTTTGTTCAATAATTTGAACACAACACATTTATCGTTTATTACGATAATGATCATTCCGCAGGCGCCCATCCCCTGCGGAATATTTTTATTCATATTATGAATATTTCTTACATACATTGTATGTATTGTCTCCCTCTTTTAAATGTGCCACTGTTTGTTGTTAGTTTGTTCAATAATTTGAACACAACACATTTATCGTTTATTACGATAATGATCATTCCGCAGGCGCCCATCCCCTGCGGAATATTTTTATTCATATTATGAATATTTCTTACATACATTGTATGTATTGTCTCCCTCTTTTAAATGTGCCACTGTTTGTTGTTAGTTTGTTCAATAATTTGAACACAACACATTTATCGTTTATTACGATAATGATCATTCCGCAGGCGCTCATCCCCTGCGGAATATTTTTATTCATATTATGAATATTTCTTACATACATTGTATGTATTGTCTCCCTCTTTTAAATGTGCCACTGTTTGTTGTTAGTTTGTTCAATAATTTGAACACAACACAATATCGTTTATTACGATAATGATCATTCCGCAGGCGCCCATCCCCTGCGGAAAGCTTGTTACGACTTGCGACATTGTAATATTGTCTCTCATAATATGTCACTGGATGTGAAAAATTTTAAAAAACAAACCGGACTACTTTGTTCGTTTGTTTTGTTTGTTTTGCGTTTCGTTATGTGTTATCTGAACACAATAATATTGTTCATCACGATAATGATCCTTCCGCAGGTTCCCCTACGGAAACCTTGTTACGACTTTTACTTCCTCTAAATGATCAAGTTTGGTCAACTTCCCAGCAACGCCGACGGCCGTGAAGCCACCGCGTGTCGGTCCGAAGACCTCACTAAATCATTCAATCGGTAGTAGCGACGGGCGGTGTGTACAAAGGGCAGGGACGTAATCAACGCGAGCTTATGACTCGCGCTTACTAGGAATTCCTCGTTTATGGGGGATAATTGCAAACCCCAATCCCCAGCACGAAGGAGTTTCAACGGGTTGCCCGGGCCTCTAGGCCAGGGAGAACATGCTGATTCCTTCAGTGTAGCGCGCGTGCGGCCCAGGACATCTAAGGGCATCACAGACCTGTTATTGCTCAATCTCGTGCGGCTCGAAGCCGCCGGTCCCTCTAAGAAGAATTTTAATACGTCGCCAGTGAGTTGCGCGACCGAGATCGCGCACACCTAAATGGCGACGCCTATTTAGCAGGCTAGAGTCTCGTTCGTTACCGGAATTAACCAGACAAATCGCTCCACCAACTAAGAACGGCCATGCACCACCACCCACCGAATCAAGAAAGAGCTGTTAATCTGTCAATCCTTCCGGTGTCCGGGCCTGGTGAGATTTCCCGTGTTGAGTCAAATTAAGCCGCAGGCTCCACTCCTGGTGGTGCCCTTCCGTCAATTCCTTTAAGTTTCAGCTTTGCAACCATACTCCCCCCGGAGTCCAAAATCTTTGGTTTCCCGGAAGCTGCCCGCCGAGCCATTGTATTAACGTCGGCGGATCGCTAGATGACATATTTACGGTTAGAACTAGGGCGGTATCTAATCGCCTTCGAACCTCTAACTTTCGTTCTTGATTGATGAAAACACCTTTGGCAAATGCTTTCGCTGATGTTCGTCTTGCGACGATCCAAGAATTTCACCTCTAACGTCGCAATACGAATGCCCCCAGTTATCCCTATTAATCATTACCTCGGAGTTCTGAAAACCAACAAAATAGAACCGAGATCATATTCTATTATTCCATGCACGAAATATTCAAGCGGCATTTTGAGCCCGCTTTGAGCACTCTAATTTGTTCAAAGTAAAATTGTCGGCCCACCTCGACACTCACTGAAGAGCACCGCGATAGGATTTTGATATTGAACCGACGTTTTACCGTCGGCTCACCGACGATATGCTCCGCAAACGTGTCAGTATCACCGCGGATGCGGTGCACCGACAGCGCGGCGCACAAATGCAACTACGAGCTTTTTAACCGCAACAATTTTAGTATACGCTATTGGAGCTGGAATTACCGCGGCTGCTGGCACCAGACTTGCCCTCCAATTGTTCCTCGTTAAAATATTTAAAGTGTACTCATTCCGATTACGAGGCCTCGTAAGAGTCCCGTATCGTTATTTTTCGTCACTACCTCCCCGTGCCGGGAGTGGGTAATTTGCGCGCCTGCTGCCTTCCTTGGATGTGGTAGCCGTTTCTCAGGCTCCCTCTCCGGAATCGAACCCTGATTCCCCGTTACCCGTGACAACCATGGTAGTCGCAGAAACTACCATCGAAAGTTGATAAGGCAGACATTTGAAAGATGCGTCGCCGGTACTGGACCATGCGATCGGCAAAAGTTATCCAGATTCATCAAAATTAACGACTTAGGACGCGAGGCCCTCCGTCGATTGGTTTTGATCTAATAAAAGCACTCATCCCATAATTGGTCAGAGTTCTGATTGCATGTATTAGCTCTAGAATTACCACAGTTATCCAAGTAACTGAGTAAGATCTAAGGAACCAAAACTGATATATTGAGCCATTCGCGGTATCGCCTTAATACGGCTTGCACTGAGACATGCATGGCTTAATCTTTGAGACAAGCATATAACTACTGGCAGGATCAACCAGGGAGCTAACCGCTAGAGCGATAGAATCTCTTCGCGCGCTCAAAGTTCGCCGTCAACTCTCTCAACTGACGGCGACGGTGCACGCGCGCACACACAGACGGTAAAATGCCGCGTGCGCGCGGTGACTAGTCATTAAATTGTTCATGATATTCTCCACATCATATAATTTTGCGTTTGTCGCAATAATTCAAAACGGTGCTCGTGCAAAGTGTGTCAGACTAAGCGCTACCGTATATACGAACGTTCCATATTACGAGATCGATCGTCATTGATCACATTATTGTAAATAGAGTTTAACATATTACTCGTGAGCACATTGATAGTCGCCCGGTACTGGAGAGATCTAACCACCATATTATGATATAAATCACAATTTTAACATAATACATATTATCGTTCAAAAAGTTTCACGACCGTTTGAGTTCGTAATGAGAACATAATCGAACTGCGGCTACCCGTTCAGTTATCACCGTCGAAACGATGAGAGCATCCCGGTTTCGCCGGTCCGTCGGTCGACACGTCGTATGTGAGAGACGAGACGCTCGCGCCGCGCTCCACCTTATATATGCGAATGCGCCGTGCAGACCCCGCGCTCGTTGAAACGGTTTTTTTTTTTTTTCTTTTTTTATATTTTATTTTATTTTATTTTATATTATATATTTTACGTGTGTATTTGTATGTATATTTTACGTGTGTATTTTTTTAATATAATTTTTTTTCATCGCCGTTTCATGTAATATATCTTATATATTATTATTATTATAATCGTAATTAAATGCGCAAGCAAGCGGTGTGCAAGTATGTGTGTGTATTGTACATGTAATTATCCATCGGAAACTGCGCATTTTTAAATTTTATATCAATCAATCAATCAATCAATCAATCAATCAATCAATAAATTAATTCGATGTTTGTAAATGATTTCATTGTAGATGACAAAGGAGAAGAATTAATAATATATTATAGACTAAATGTCAATACGTTATTATTATTATTATATTAAGGAAAGGATAATATAATTATAATATAGATACATACATACATACATACATACATACATACATACATACATACACACTTATAATAATTAAAATTCAACGTGATAATAATAATATAATTAATCGTTAGGCGATGTTTATTCATATAGAGAGTAATTACGAATTCTTATATGAAACAAAACATTAACGATATTATTAGATATTATAAGGTATATAATATATTATCAATTCGATCGATGTTTATAAAATAATTTATCGAATTTTATTTCTTAATCTTAATCATGACTTATATACGTTACTGATACATATTATATAATATAGTATTTTAATTATTTGACATAATATTTGTACATGATATTTTAAAAAATTGATTATGAGAGATTTGTTAAGAGATTTGTTATAATATTGACTGATTGAAAAATGGACATCATCATTTTATAATTTATTACTATTAAATTACTGAGACTACTTATATTATGTAATATTACTATATATATAACTAATATTGTGGACATGGAGAAAACATAAACAATTTGTTTTTAATAAAATTATGATGTACTTAAATTATTATTATAATATGTCAATACATTTAGTTTTTCAATTCAGCATAGAATGTTATGAAAAAATCACACGCCATTGTATTGTATGGCAGAATGTTAGCCACATGTATTTTAATATATATATATATATATATATATATAATCATAATAGTTATTACTACATTCTTGGTGATGAAATAAATGAATGATTGAAT
>JAYRCH010000871.1:215000-220000 GCA_037179445.1 Phengaris alcon alcon
AGTGCTACACGCCTTGAACCGATAATCACTCGCGCAAAATGTAGCTTCACGGAGCGTCGGCGGCGGCGCACGTCGCTAACTAGAGCGCGCTCGGTACACACCACACACACACAACACGCACTCTTAACGTCCACCTCTCGCCGGTAGGCGATGGGCGGTCGAGAAGATGTGCGCGCGCGTTAGATTATATATTTTTAAACGGACCGCACGATACGTGCGCGCACTCTCGCGCGCCGACCGTACGGAACCGTCAATTGTCCGCCGAAACGAACAGTGTGGTATATTATTTTATACAGCCGGCCCTCAGACAGGAGTGGTCCTGGATGTTTCTCCACGGACCGCAATGTGCGTTCGAAATGTCGATGTTCAAATGTGTCCTGCAGTTCACACTATGACGCGCAGTTAACTGCGTTCTTCATCGACCCGCGAGCCAAGTGATCCACCGTCCAGGGTAATGGTTTTTATAATTTATATAATATATGTCACTGGGTGTGAAAAAACAAAATATTTTAATATCGAACAAACAGACGACGCGCGTCATTCGTTCATCGCTATTGTACTCGTTCATTGCGCAAACGTCACACGATCAGTTCGGGAACTCGTGGCGGGGTGTCTTGCCGGTCAACGCACCGCGAACTTAACGATCGTGTACTCCGAGTGCGCAGCTACTAGTGTACGTATATATAGCGATATTATATGTCACTGGGTGGAAAAAATAAATTTCAATTGGTCTGTTAGTTTGTTCAATAATTTGAACACAACACATTTATCGTTTATTACGATAATGATCGTTCCGCAGGCGCCCATCCCCTGCGGAATATTTTTATTCATATTATGAATATTTCTTACATACATTGTATGTATTGTCTCCCTCTTTTAAATGTGCCACTGTTTGTTGTTAGTTTGTTCAATAATTTGAACACAACACATTTATCGTTTATTACGATAATGATCATTCCGCAGGCGCCCATCCCCTGCGGAATATTTTTATTCATATTATGAATATTTCTTACATACATTGTATGTATTGTCTCCCTCTTTTAAATGTGCCACTGTTTGTTGTTAGTTTGTTCAATAATTTGAACACAACACATTTATCGTTTATTACGATAATGATCATTCCGCAGGCGCCCATCCCCTGCGGAATATTTTTATTCATATTATGAATATTTCTTACATACATTGTATGTATTGTCTCCCTCTTTTAAATGTGCCACTGTTTGTTGTTAGTTTGTTCAATAATTTGAACACAACACATTTATCGTTTATTACGATAATGATCATTCCGCAGGCGCTCATCCCCTGCGGAATATTTTTATTCATATTATGAATATTTCTTACATACATTGTATGTATTGTCTCCCTCTTTTAAATGTGCCACTGTTTGTTGTTAGTTTGTTCAATAATTTGAACACAACACAATATCGTTTATTACGATAATGATCATTCCGCAGGCGCCCATCCCCTGCGGAAAGCTTGTTACGACTTGCGACATTGTAATATTGTCTCTCATAATATGTCACTGGATGTGAAAAATTTTAAAAAACAAACCGGACTACTTTGTTCGTTTGTTTTGTTTGTTTTGCGTTTCGTTATGTGTTATCTGAACACAATAATATTGTTCATCACGATAATGATCCTTCCGCAGGTTCCCCTACGGAAACCTTGTTACGACTTTTACTTCCTCTAAATGATCAAGTTTGGTCAACTTCCCAGCAACGCCGACGGCCGTGAAGCCACCGCGTGTCGGTCCGAAGACCTCACTAAATCATTCAATCGGTAGTAGCGACGGGCGGTGTGTACAAAGGGCAGGGACGTAATCAACGCGAGCTTATGACTCGCGCTTACTAGGAATTCCTCGTTTATGGGGGATAATTGCAAACCCCAATCCCCAGCACGAAGGAGTTTCAACGGGTTGCCCGGGCCTCTAGGCCAGGGAGAACATGCTGATTCCTTCAGTGTAGCGCGCGTGCGGCCCAGGACATCTAAGGGCATCACAGACCTGTTATTGCTCAATCTCGTGCGGCTCGAAGCCGCCGGTCCCTCTAAGAAGAATTTTAATACGTCGCCAGTGAGTTGCGCGACCGAGATCGCGCACACCTAAATGGCGACGCCTATTTAGCAGGCTAGAGTCTCGTTCGTTACCGGAATTAACCAGACAAATCGCTCCACCAACTAAGAACGGCCATGCACCACCACCCACCGAATCAAGAAAGAGCTGTTAATCTGTCAATCCTTCCGGTGTCCGGGCCTGGTGAGATTTCCCGTGTTGAGTCAAATTAAGCCGCAGGCTCCACTCCTGGTGGTGCCCTTCCGTCAATTCCTTTAAGTTTCAGCTTTGCAACCATACTCCCCCCGGAGTCCAAAATCTTTGGTTTCCCGGAAGCTGCCCGCCGAGCCATTGTATTAACGTCGGCGGATCGCTAGATGACATATTTACGGTTAGAACTAGGGCGGTATCTAATCGCCTTCGAACCTCTAACTTTCGTTCTTGATTGATGAAAACACCTTTGGCAAATGCTTTCGCTGATGTTCGTCTTGCGACGATCCAAGAATTTCACCTCTAACGTCGCAATACGAATGCCCCCAGTTATCCCTATTAATCATTACCTCGGAGTTCTGAAAACCAACAAAATAGAACCGAGATCATATTCTATTATTCCATGCACGAAATATTCAAGCGGCATTTTGAGCCCGCTTTGAGCACTCTAATTTGTTCAAAGTAAAATTGTCGGCCCACCTCGACACTCACTGAAGAGCACCGCGATAGGATTTTGATATTGAACCGACGTTTTACCGTCGGCTCACCGACGATATGCTCCGCAAACGTGTCAGTATCACCGCGGATGCGGTGCACCGACAGCGCGGCGCACAAATGCAACTACGAGCTTTTTAACCGCAACAATTTTAGTATACGCTATTGGAGCTGGAATTACCGCGGCTGCTGGCACCAGACTTGCCCTCCAATTGTTCCTCGTTAAAATATTTAAAGTGTACTCATTCCGATTACGAGGCCTCGTAAGAGTCCCGTATCGTTATTTTTCGTCACTACCTCCCCGTGCCGGGAGTGGGTAATTTGCGCGCCTGCTGCCTTCCTTGGATGTGGTAGCCGTTTCTCAGGCTCCCTCTCCGGAATCGAACCCTGATTCCCCGTTACCCGTGACAACCATGGTAGTCGCAGAAACTACCATCGAAAGTTGATAAGGCAGACATTTGAAAGATGCGTCGCCGGTACTGGACCATGCGATCGGCAAAAGTTATCCAGATTCATCAAAATTAACGACTTAGGACGCGAGGCCCTCCGTCGATTGGTTTTGATCTAATAAAAGCACTCATCCCATAATTGGTCAGAGTTCTGATTGCATGTATTAGCTCTAGAATTACCACAGTTATCCAAGTAACTGAGTAAGATCTAAGGAACCAAAACTGATATATTGAGCCATTCGCGGTATCGCCTTAATACGGCTTGCACTGAGACATGCATGGCTTAATCTTTGAGACAAGCATATAACTACTGGCAGGATCAACCAGGGAGCTAACCGCTAGAGCGATAGAATCTCTTCGCGCGCTCAAAGTTCGCCGTCAACTCTCTCAACTGACGGCGACGGTGCACGCGCGCACACACAGACGGTAAAATGCCGCGTGCGCGCGGTGACTAGTCATTAAATTGTTCATGATATTCTCCACATCATATAATTTTGCGTTTGTCGCAATAATTCAAAACGGTGCTCGTGCAAAGTGTGTCAGACTAAGCGCTACCGTATATACGAACGTTCCATATTACGAGATCGATCGTCATTGATCACATTATTGTAAATAGAGTTTAACATATTACTCGTGAGCACATTGATAGTCGCCCGGTACTGGAGAGATCTAACCACCATATTATGATATAAATCACAATTTTAACATAATACATATTATCGTTCAAAAAGTTTCACGACCGTTTGAGTTCGTAATGAGAACATAATCGAACTGCGGCTACCCGTTCAGTTATCACCGTCGAAACGATGAGAGCATCCCGGTTTCGCCGGTCCGTCGGTCGACACGTCGTATGTGAGAGACGAGACGCTCGCGCCGCGCTCCACCTTATATATGCGAATGCGCCGTGCAGACCCCGCGCTCGTTGAAACGGTTTTTTTTTTTTTTCTTTTTTTATATTTTATTTTATTTTATTTTATATTATATATTTTACGTGTGTATTTGTATGTATATTTTACGTGTGTATTTTTTTAATATAATTTTTTTTCATCGCCGTTTCATGTAATATATCTTATATATTATTATTATTATAATCGTAATTAAATGCGCAAGCAAGCGGTGTGCAAGTATGTGTGTGTATTGTACATGTAATTATCCATCGGAAACTGCGCATTTTTAAATTTTATATCAATCAATCAATCAATCAATCAATCAATCAATCAATAAATTAATTCGATGTTTGTAAATGATTTCATTGTAGATGACAAAGGAGAAGAATTAATAATATATTATAGACTAAATGTCAATACGTTATTATTATTATTATATTAAGGAAAGGATAATATAATTATAATATAGATACATACATACATACATACATACATACATACATACATACATACACACTTATAATAATTAAAATTCAACGTGATAATAATAATATAATTAATCGTTAGGCGATGTTTATTCATATAGAGAGTAATTACGAATTCTTATATGAAACAAAACATTAACGATATTATTAGATATTATAAGGTATATAATATATTATCAATTCGATCGATGTTTATAAAATAATTTATCGAATTTTATTTCTTAATCTTAATCATGACTTATATACGTTACTGATACATATTATATAATATAGTATTTTAATTATTTGACATAATATTTGTACATGATATTTTAAAAAATTGATTATGAGAGATTTGTTAAGAGATTTGTTATAATATTGACTGATTGAAAAATGGACATCATCATTTTATAATTTATTACTATTAAATTACTGAGACTACTTA
>JAYRCH010000871.1:225000-230000 GCA_037179445.1 Phengaris alcon alcon
AAGGAAATCCTAGTTAGTTTCTTTTCCTCCGCTTACTAATATGCTTAAATTCGGCGGGTGATCCTCCCTGATCTGAGGCCAACGATAAAAATTTGAGGCAGACGCGATATCCGTCAGCGCAACGACTCCGCCTAAGCACCGTGTCAACGGTACGTCGGCGTCGACGACGCGCCCTTCGGACGTCGAGTCCGCCTACTCGGTTTCATTATAAAATAGTGTGTGGAGTTTCATTCGATTTGCACTCGGCGCGTGATTCCTCACGTTAACGACAACGTTCGAGTGCTACACGCCTTGAACCGATAATCACTCGCGCAAAATGTAGCTTCACGGAGCGTCGGCGGCGGCGCACGTCGCTAACTAGAGCGCGCTCGGTACACACCACACACACACAACACGCACTCTTAACGTCCACCTCTCGCCGGTAGGCGATGGGCGGTCGAGAAGATGTGCGCGCGCGTTAGATTATATATTTTTAAACGGACCGCACGATACGTGCGCGCACTCTCGCGCGCCGACCGTACGGAACCGTCAATTGTCCGCCGAAACGAACAGTGTGGTATATTATTTTATACAGCCGGCCCTCAGACAGGAGTGGTCCTGGATGTTTCTCCACGGACCGCAATGTGCGTTCGAAATGTCGATGTTCAAATGTGTCCTGCAGTTCACACTATGACGCGCAGTTAACTGCGTTCTTCATCGACCCGCGAGCCAAGTGATCCACCGTCCAGGGTAATGGTTTTTATAATTTATATAATATATGTCACTGGGTGTGAAAAAACAAAATATTTTAATATCGAACAAACAGACGACGCGCGTCATTCGTTCATCGCTATTGTACTCGTTCATTGCGCAAACGTCACACGATCAGTTCGGGAACTCGTGGCGGGGTGTCTTGCCGGTCAACGCACCGCGAACTTAACGATCGTGTACTCCGAGTGCGCAGCTACTAGTGTACGTATATATAGCGATATTATATGTCACTGGGTGGAAAAAATAAATTTCAATTGGTCTGTTAGTTTGTTCAATAATTTGAACACAACACATTTATCGTTTATTACGATAATGATCGTTCCGCAGGCGCCCATCCCCTGCGGAATATTTTTATTCATATTATGAATATTTCTTACATACATTGTATGTATTGTCTCCCTCTTTTAAATGTGCCACTGTTTGTTGTTAGTTTGTTCAATAATTTGAACACAACACATTTATCGTTTATTACGATAATGATCATTCCGCAGGCGCCCATCCCCTGCGGAATATTTTTATTCATATTATGAATATTTCTTACATACATTGTATGTATTGTCTCCCTCTTTTAAATGTGCCACTGTTTGTTGTTAGTTTGTTCAATAATTTGAACACAACACATTTATCGTTTATTACGATAATGATCATTCCGCAGGCGCCCATCCCCTGCGGAATATTTTTATTCATATTATGAATATTTCTTACATACATTGTATGTATTGTCTCCCTCTTTTAAATGTGCCACTGTTTGTTGTTAGTTTGTTCAATAATTTGAACACAACACATTTATCGTTTATTACGATAATGATCATTCCGCAGGCGCTCATCCCCTGCGGAATATTTTTATTCATATTATGAATATTTCTTACATACATTGTATGTATTGTCTCCCTCTTTTAAATGTGCCACTGTTTGTTGTTAGTTTGTTCAATAATTTGAACACAACACAATATCGTTTATTACGATAATGATCATTCCGCAGGCGCCCATCCCCTGCGGAAAGCTTGTTACGACTTGCGACATTGTAATATTGTCTCTCATAATATGTCACTGGATGTGAAAAATTTTAAAAAACAAACCGGACTACTTTGTTCGTTTGTTTTGTTTGTTTTGCGTTTCGTTATGTGTTATCTGAACACAATAATATTGTTCATCACGATAATGATCCTTCCGCAGGTTCCCCTACGGAAACCTTGTTACGACTTTTACTTCCTCTAAATGATCAAGTTTGGTCAACTTCCCAGCAACGCCGACGGCCGTGAAGCCACCGCGTGTCGGTCCGAAGACCTCACTAAATCATTCAATCGGTAGTAGCGACGGGCGGTGTGTACAAAGGGCAGGGACGTAATCAACGCGAGCTTATGACTCGCGCTTACTAGGAATTCCTCGTTTATGGGGGATAATTGCAAACCCCAATCCCCAGCACGAAGGAGTTTCAACGGGTTGCCCGGGCCTCTAGGCCAGGGAGAACATGCTGATTCCTTCAGTGTAGCGCGCGTGCGGCCCAGGACATCTAAGGGCATCACAGACCTGTTATTGCTCAATCTCGTGCGGCTCGAAGCCGCCGGTCCCTCTAAGAAGAATTTTAATACGTCGCCAGTGAGTTGCGCGACCGAGATCGCGCACACCTAAATGGCGACGCCTATTTAGCAGGCTAGAGTCTCGTTCGTTACCGGAATTAACCAGACAAATCGCTCCACCAACTAAGAACGGCCATGCACCACCACCCACCGAATCAAGAAAGAGCTGTTAATCTGTCAATCCTTCCGGTGTCCGGGCCTGGTGAGATTTCCCGTGTTGAGTCAAATTAAGCCGCAGGCTCCACTCCTGGTGGTGCCCTTCCGTCAATTCCTTTAAGTTTCAGCTTTGCAACCATACTCCCCCCGGAGTCCAAAATCTTTGGTTTCCCGGAAGCTGCCCGCCGAGCCATTGTATTAACGTCGGCGGATCGCTAGATGACATATTTACGGTTAGAACTAGGGCGGTATCTAATCGCCTTCGAACCTCTAACTTTCGTTCTTGATTGATGAAAACACCTTTGGCAAATGCTTTCGCTGATGTTCGTCTTGCGACGATCCAAGAATTTCACCTCTAACGTCGCAATACGAATGCCCCCAGTTATCCCTATTAATCATTACCTCGGAGTTCTGAAAACCAACAAAATAGAACCGAGATCATATTCTATTATTCCATGCACGAAATATTCAAGCGGCATTTTGAGCCCGCTTTGAGCACTCTAATTTGTTCAAAGTAAAATTGTCGGCCCACCTCGACACTCACTGAAGAGCACCGCGATAGGATTTTGATATTGAACCGACGTTTTACCGTCGGCTCACCGACGATATGCTCCGCAAACGTGTCAGTATCACCGCGGATGCGGTGCACCGACAGCGCGGCGCACAAATGCAACTACGAGCTTTTTAACCGCAACAATTTTAGTATACGCTATTGGAGCTGGAATTACCGCGGCTGCTGGCACCAGACTTGCCCTCCAATTGTTCCTCGTTAAAATATTTAAAGTGTACTCATTCCGATTACGAGGCCTCGTAAGAGTCCCGTATCGTTATTTTTCGTCACTACCTCCCCGTGCCGGGAGTGGGTAATTTGCGCGCCTGCTGCCTTCCTTGGATGTGGTAGCCGTTTCTCAGGCTCCCTCTCCGGAATCGAACCCTGATTCCCCGTTACCCGTGACAACCATGGTAGTCGCAGAAACTACCATCGAAAGTTGATAAGGCAGACATTTGAAAGATGCGTCGCCGGTACTGGACCATGCGATCGGCAAAAGTTATCCAGATTCATCAAAATTAACGACTTAGGACGCGAGGCCCTCCGTCGATTGGTTTTGATCTAATAAAAGCACTCATCCCATAATTGGTCAGAGTTCTGATTGCATGTATTAGCTCTAGAATTACCACAGTTATCCAAGTAACTGAGTAAGATCTAAGGAACCAAAACTGATATATTGAGCCATTCGCGGTATCGCCTTAATACGGCTTGCACTGAGACATGCATGGCTTAATCTTTGAGACAAGCATATAACTACTGGCAGGATCAACCAGGGAGCTAACCGCTAGAGCGATAGAATCTCTTCGCGCGCTCAAAGTTCGCCGTCAACTCTCTCAACTGACGGCGACGGTGCACGCGCGCACACACAGACGGTAAAATGCCGCGTGCGCGCGGTGACTAGTCATTAAATTGTTCATGATATTCTCCACATCATATAATTTTGCGTTTGTCGCAATAATTCAAAACGGTGCTCGTGCAAAGTGTGTCAGACTAAGCGCTACCGTATATACGAACGTTCCATATTACGAGATCGATCGTCATTGATCACATTATTGTAAATAGAGTTTAACATATTACTCGTGAGCACATTGATAGTCGCCCGGTACTGGAGAGATCTAACCACCATATTATGATATAAATCACAATTTTAACATAATACATATTATCGTTCAAAAAGTTTCACGACCGTTTGAGTTCGTAATGAGAACATAATCGAACTGCGGCTACCCGTTCAGTTATCACCGTCGAAACGATGAGAGCATCCCGGTTTCGCCGGTCCGTCGGTCGACACGTCGTATGTGAGAGACGAGACGCTCGCGCCGCGCTCCACCTTATATATGCGAATGCGCCGTGCAGACCCCGCGCTCGTTGAAACGGTTTTTTTTTTTTTTCTTTTTTTATATTTTATTTTATTTTATTTTATATTATATATTTTACGTGTGTATTTGTATGTATATTTTACGTGTGTATTTTTTTAATATAATTTTTTTTCATCGCCGTTTCATGTAATATATCTTATATATTATTATTATTATAATCGTAATTAAATGCGCAAGCAAGCGGTGTGCAAGTATGTGTGTGTATTGTACATGTAATTATCCATCGGAAACTGCGCATTTTTAAATTTTATATCAATCAATCAATCAATCAATCAATCAATCAATCAATAAATTAATTCGATGTTTGTAAATGATTTCATTGTAGATGACAAAGGAGAAGAATTAATAATATATTATAGACTAAATGTCAATACGTTATTATTATTATTATATTAAGGAAAGGATAATATAATTATAATATAGATACATACATACATACATACATACATACATACATACATACATACACACTTATAATAATTAAAATTCAACGTGATAATAATAATATAATTAATCGTTAGGCGATGTTTATTCATATAGAGAGTAATTACGAATTCTTATATGAAACAAAACATTAACGATATT
>JAYRCH010000871.1:235000-241108 GCA_037179445.1 Phengaris alcon alcon
CGCTATCGGTCTCGCGGTAATATTTAGCCTTAGATGGAGTTTACCACCCACTTAGGGCTGCACTCTCAAGCAACCCGACTCTTAGGAGAGCTCCTCTCGCCGCCTCGCACCGTCGCTACGGGCCTGGCACCCTCTACGGATAAACGGCCCCGTTCAAGGCGAACTTGGACAGGCGCGGCGACGACGAGAAAGCGGAACCTCCCGAACACCACATCTCCCGCGACCGAGACGACCGCGGGATTCAGTGCTGGGCTCTTTCCTGTTCGCTCGCCGCTACTAAGGAAATCCTAGTTAGTTTCTTTTCCTCCGCTTACTAATATGCTTAAATTCGGCGGGTGATCCTCCCTGATCTGAGGCCAACGATAAAAATTTGAGGCAGACGCGATATCCGTCAGCGCAACGACTCCGCCTAAGCACCGTGTCAACGGTACGTCGGCGTCGACGACGCGCCCTTCGGACGTCGAGTCCGCCTACTCGGTTTCATTATAAAATAGTGTGTGGAGTTTCATTCGATTTGCACTCGGCGCGTGATTCCTCACGTTAACGACAACGTTCGAGTGCTACACGCCTTGAACCGATAATCACTCGCGCAAAATGTAGCTTCACGGAGCGTCGGCGGCGGCGCACGTCGCTAACTAGAGCGCGCTCGGTACACACCACACACACACAACACGCACTCTTAACGTCCACCTCTCGCCGGTAGGCGATGGGCGGTCGAGAAGATGTGCGCGCGCGTTAGATTATATATTTTTAAACGGACCGCACGATACGTGCGCGCACTCTCGCGCGCCGACCGTACGGAACCGTCAATTGTCCGCCGAAACGAACAGTGTGGTATATTATTTTATACAGCCGGCCCTCAGACAGGAGTGGTCCTGGATGTTTCTCCACGGACCGCAATGTGCGTTCGAAATGTCGATGTTCAAATGTGTCCTGCAGTTCACACTATGACGCGCAGTTAACTGCGTTCTTCATCGACCCGCGAGCCAAGTGATCCACCGTCCAGGGTAATGGTTTTTATAATTTATATAATATATGTCACTGGGTGTGAAAAAACAAAATATTTTAATATCGAACAAACAGACGACGCGCGTCATTCGTTCATCGCTATTGTACTCGTTCATTGCGCAAACGTCACACGATCAGTTCGGGAACTCGTGGCGGGGTGTCTTGCCGGTCAACGCACCGCGAACTTAACGATCGTGTACTCCGAGTGCGCAGCTACTAGTGTACGTATATATAGCGATATTATATGTCACTGGGTGGAAAAAATAAATTTCAATTGGTCTGTTAGTTTGTTCAATAATTTGAACACAACACATTTATCGTTTATTACGATAATGATCGTTCCGCAGGCGCCCATCCCCTGCGGAATATTTTTATTCATATTATGAATATTTCTTACATACATTGTATGTATTGTCTCCCTCTTTTAAATGTGCCACTGTTTGTTGTTAGTTTGTTCAATAATTTGAACACAACACATTTATCGTTTATTACGATAATGATCATTCCGCAGGCGCCCATCCCCTGCGGAATATTTTTATTCATATTATGAATATTTCTTACATACATTGTATGTATTGTCTCCCTCTTTTAAATGTGCCACTGTTTGTTGTTAGTTTGTTCAATAATTTGAACACAACACATTTATCGTTTATTACGATAATGATCATTCCGCAGGCGCCCATCCCCTGCGGAATATTTTTATTCATATTATGAATATTTCTTACATACATTGTATGTATTGTCTCCCTCTTTTAAATGTGCCACTGTTTGTTGTTAGTTTGTTCAATAATTTGAACACAACACATTTATCGTTTATTACGATAATGATCATTCCGCAGGCGCTCATCCCCTGCGGAATATTTTTATTCATATTATGAATATTTCTTACATACATTGTATGTATTGTCTCCCTCTTTTAAATGTGCCACTGTTTGTTGTTAGTTTGTTCAATAATTTGAACACAACACAATATCGTTTATTACGATAATGATCATTCCGCAGGCGCCCATCCCCTGCGGAAAGCTTGTTACGACTTGCGACATTGTAATATTGTCTCTCATAATATGTCACTGGATGTGAAAAATTTTAAAAAACAAACCGGACTACTTTGTTCGTTTGTTTTGTTTGTTTTGCGTTTCGTTATGTGTTATCTGAACACAATAATATTGTTCATCACGATAATGATCCTTCCGCAGGTTCCCCTACGGAAACCTTGTTACGACTTTTACTTCCTCTAAATGATCAAGTTTGGTCAACTTCCCAGCAACGCCGACGGCCGTGAAGCCACCGCGTGTCGGTCCGAAGACCTCACTAAATCATTCAATCGGTAGTAGCGACGGGCGGTATGTACAAAGGGCAGGGACGTAATCAACGCGAGCTTATGACTCGCGCTTACTAGGAATTCCTCGTTTATGGGGGATAATTGCAAACCCCAATCCCCAGCACGAAGGAGTTTCAACGGGTTGCCCGGGCCTCTAGGCCAGGGAGAACATGCTGATTCCTTCAGTGTAGCGCGCGTGCGGCCCAGGACATCTAAGGGCATCACAGACCTGTTATTGCTCAATCTCGTGCGGCTCGAAGCCGCCGGTCCCTCTAAGAAGAATTTTAATACGTCGCCAGTGAGTTGCGCGACCGAGATCGCGCACACCTAAATGGCGACGCCTATTTAGCAGGCTAGAGTCTCGTTCGTTACCGGAATTAACCAGACAAATCGCTCCACCAACTAAGAACGGCCATGCACCACCACCCACCGAATCAAGAAAGAGCTGTTAATCTGTCAATCCTTCCGGTGTCCGGGCCTGGTGAGATTTCCCGTGTTGAGTCAAATTAAGCCGCAGGCTCCACTCCTGGTGGTGCCCTTCCGTCAATTCCTTTAAGTTTCAGCTTTGCAACCATACTCCCCCCGGAGTCCAAAATCTTTGGTTTCCCGGAAGCTGCCCGCCGAGCCATTGTATTAACGTCGGCGGATCGCTAGATGACATATTTACGGTTAGAACTAGGGCGGTATCTAATCGCCTTCGAACCTCTAACTTTCGTTCTTGATTGATGAAAACACCTTTGGCAAATGCTTTCGCTGATGTTCGTCTTGCGACGATCCAAGAATTTCACCTCTAACGTCGCAATACGAATGCCCCCAGTTATCCCTATTAATCATTACCTCGGAGTTCTGAAAACCAACAAAATAGAACCGAGATCATATTCTATTATTCCATGCACGAAATATTCAAGCGGCATTTTGAGCCCGCTTTGAGCACTCTAATTTGTTCAAAGTAAAATTGTCGGCCCACCTCGACACTCACTGAAGAGCACCGCGATAGGATTTTGATATTGAACCGACGTTTTACCGTCGGCTCACCGACGATATGCTCCGCAAACGTGTCAGTATCACCGCGGATGCGGTGCACCGACAGCGCGGCGCACAAATGCAACTACGAGCTTTTTAACCGCAACAATTTTAGTATACGCTATTGGAGCTGGAATTACCGCGGCTGCTGGCACCAGACTTGCCCTCCAATTGTTCCTCGTTAAAATATTTAAAGTGTACTCATTCCGATTACGAGGCCTCGTAAGAGTCCCGTATCGTTATTTTTCGTCACTACCTCCCCGTGCCGGGAGTGGGTAATTTGCGCGCCTGCTGCCTTCCTTGGATGTGGTAGCCGTTTCTCAGGCTCCCTCTCCGGAATCGAACCCTGATTCCCCGTTACCCGTGACAACCATGGTAGTCGCAGAAACTACCATCGAAAGTTGATAAGGCAGACATTTGAAAGATGCGTCGCCGGTACTGGACCATGCGATCGGCAAAAGTTATCCAGATTCATCAAAATTAACGACTTAGGACGCGAGGCCCTCCGTCGATTGGTTTTGATCTAATAAAAGCACTCATCCCATAATTGGTCAGAGTTCTGATTGCATGTATTAGCTCTAGAATTACCACAGTTATCCAAGTAACTGAGTAAGATCTAAGGAACCAAAACTGATATATTGAGCCATTCGCGGTATCGCCTTAATACGGCTTGCACTGAGACATGCATGGCTTAATCTTTGAGACAAGCATATAACTACTGGCAGGATCAACCAGGGAGCTAACCGCTAGAGCGATAGAATCTCTTCGCGCGCTCAAAGTTCGCCGTCAACTCTCTCAACTGACGGCGACGGTGCACGCGCGCACACACAGACGGTAAAATGCCGCGTGCGCGCGGTGACTAGTCATTAAATTGTTCATGATATTCTCCACATCATATAATTTTGCGTTTGTCGCAATAATTCAAAACGGTGCTCGTGCAAAGTGTGTCAGACTAAGCGCTACCGTATATACGAACGTTCCATATTACGAGATCGATCGTCATTGATCACATTATTGTAAATAGAGTTTAACATATTACTCGTGAGCACATTGATAGTCGCCCGGTACTGGAGAGATCTAACCACCATATTATGATATAAATCACAATTTTAACATAATACATATTATCGTTCAAAAAGTTTCACGACCGTTTGAGTTCGTAATGAGAACATAATCGAACTGCGGCTACCCGTTCAGTTATCACCGTCGAAACGATGAGAGCATCCCGGTTTCGCCGGTCCGTCGGTCGACACGTCGTATGTGAGAGACGAGACGCTCGCGCCGCGCTCCACCTTATATATGCGAATGCGCCGTGCAGACCCCGCGCTCGTTGAAACGGTTTTTTTTTTTTTTCTTTTTTTATATTTTATTTTATTTTATTTTATATTATATATTTTACGTGTGTATTTGTATGTATATTTTACGTGTGTATTTTTTTAATATAATTTTTTTTCATCGCCGTTTCATGTAATATATCTTATATATTATTATTATTATAATCGTAATTAAATGCGCAAGCAAGCGGTGTGCAAGTATGTGTGTGTATTGTACATGTAATTATCCATCGGAAACTGCGCATTTTTAAATTTTATATCAATCAATCAATCAATCAATCAATCAATCAATCAATAAATTAATTCGATGTTTGTAAATGATTTCATTGTAGATGACAAAGGAGAAGAATTAATAATATATTATAGACTAAATGTCAATACGTTATTATTATTATTATATTAAGGAAAGGATAATATAATTATAATATAGATACATACATACATACATACATACATACATACATACATACATACATACACACTTATAATAATTAAAATTCAACGTGATAATAATAATATAATTAATCGTTAGGCGATGTTTATTCATATAGAGAGTAATTACGAATTCTTATATGAAACAAAACATTAACGATATTATTAGATATTATAAGGTATATAATATATTATCAATTCGATCGATGTTTATAAAATAATTTATCGAATTTTATTTCTTAATCTTAATCATGACTTATATACGTTACTGATACATATTATATAATATAGTATTTTAATTATTTGACATAATATTTGTACATGATATTTTAAAAAATTGATTATGAGAGATTTGTTAAGAGATTTGTTATAATATTGACTGATTGAAAAATGGACATCATCATTTTATAATTTATTACTATTAAATTACTGAGACTACTTATATTATGTAATATTACTATATATATAACTAATATTGTGGACATGGAGAAAACATAAACAATTTGTTTTTAATAAAATTATGATGTACTTAAATTATTATTATAATATGTCAATACATTTAGTTTTTCAATTCAGCATAGAATGTTATGAAAAAATCACACGCCATTGTATTGTATGGCAGAATGTTAGCCACATGTATTTTAATATATATATATATATATATATATAATCATAATAGTTATTACTACATTCTTGGTGATGAAATAAATGAATGATTGAATGAATGATTGATTGATTGATTGATTGATTGATATAGATAACAATAACTATGTCGACTATAATTTTGTGTGCACGCGTAAAGAGTTCATAATCGAGGAGACTGCCTAGAGAGCGACGCCTGTGTCCGTCTGTGTCACGCGCACGTGTTGGTACGCGCAATGGAAACGTGTGGAGTGTCAATTTGTTGCCAGTTCGCGCATTGAAACGATACGTCTCGCGTAAGCGTCTCAGGTCGTGTTAGTTAGTAGTTATTATTTTATTGCTCAAACG
>JAYRCH010000872.1:0-44118 GCA_037179445.1 Phengaris alcon alcon
CCACAAGGCGCCCGAATGCGGGGCAGATCCTAACTGCCCCGTGTGCGAGGTCGTCGGAGCACCGAAGGAGCACGTACTGGGGGCTGCTGGCTGCATAACAGTGGCCAAAAAGCCGCCCCCCAGCAAGAAGGGAAAAACTCCCACCAAAAAGGCCCGGCATAAAAAGCCTAAGGCCAACGGCGCAAGGGCGGAGCCAACTGCCCCCGCCACAGAGGTGATGGAGTCCTAGGCCCGTGGGCGGTGATCGGGGGATCACCGCTCACGCTATGGGCCCCGAGAAGAAAAGCTCCCCAATGCCCGGGGAGCTCTCGGAGAGGTAGCGGCGGCACAACACCAGGCCACCGCAAAGAAGAGAGCCGGCTGCGGCACGCGCTGCGGGGTCGTGGAAGAATGCAATGCGATTCCCACGGCCCCGCGAACGGCGCTGAAGGTGGGCATCGGGGGGTTTTAGACGGTAAACCCCGGCGCTTTTCATCTCGCGCCGGGGGAGCCCGTCATACCCCTGCCGCCCTCCCCCGGGGGCGGCGGGGATACGTAACGTATTTCCCCCCGTCAAAAAAAAAAAAAAAAAAAAAAAAAAAAAAAAAAAAAAAAAAAAGGTTAGGTTAGGTTGGGGACGATACCGGTTCCTCCTCGTTGGTGTCCCTGGGCAACGCCTGGGTGCGCCACTCCGCATTTTACACGGGGTGAGGCACTCAGGCGGCTGAACGCCGGTCTTTCTCTATCTTTTCACCACCTTTTTATAGTTTACTCTTCTTTTTTGCATTGTTTTATTTATTTTTCTATCTTTCATCACCTTTTCTTTCTATCTTTTCTCTTTTATTTATTCTTCTGTGCGTGTGTGTTAGGTTTTGCGTGTTAGGTTTTTGTTTGAATGATGATGGATGGGCTTTTACGGCCCCTAATCCAGGGTTTGTGGTGCCCGGCCGTGGGATGCGTGGCGAGCAGGCGGCTCGTCCCAAGGGCACTGGGGCAGAATCCCCCCTAATGGATCGGGCGTGACTCAGCCCACATCCGAGCAACCATGGAGTGCAACAAGGAAAGTATTCCCCGGGTGGGTCCTCTTACGAGGGAATCCCACACTCCCGCTTCGGCGGGGGGTCGCCCCACGTATACGGGGGGGGCACCTGTTGCTGTGGAGACGGATGAGGAGGCCGTAGTGAAGACGGTAGAGAAGGAGAGACGCGCGATGGCGCAACCAGGCCCGAAGCTGGCGCACCTTACCGCGCCGGCGGCGGAATTATTGACTGACGAAGACATTGACTTCAGTCAGCCGCAGCCCAACGGGGTTGAGCGGCTACTGAAGTTAATGCAGAAAAAGAAGAAGCGGGGCGACCAAGACTTACCGCGCGTGCTTCTCACGCGCGACGTGATCTTGCCGCCGCCCAAATTACCTGACAGAGACAGCGAGGACTGTCTCTCGGACTCCAGCTGCATGACTGACATGTCGCTGGACTCCGAGGGATTGCCCGCACCCACCGGACGTACGACCCCCCTTAAGCGGCGGTTACACCCGGACGTGACAGAGGCGGCGCCGACCACCAGTCAAGGTGCGGTGCCGAAGGCCAAACGTGGACGCGGTCGTCCGCCGACCACCGGCCAATACGTTGGCCTGGCCAAGGCGCAGGCCGAACTTAATCGGACGAAGGAGGAGGCTCTTCGGCTTCAGGCAGAGAAAGAGGTTGCCGAGTCGATGAGGACTGCGAGGGAAGCGCGCGCATCCACCTGCGCAAGCCCTGCTGCAGCCACTGGAATAGACAGGTCGGAGCAAACCAACTATGCTCTGGCCAAAAGTGTAGAGGCCTCGTTGGAGACGATAACAATGGTCGCCACGAGGTCGCAAAATCTTAAGGGGACATTCCAACGGCACCTTAAAGAGGCGGTTGCCAATATCCGGGCAACTCTTGCCGAAATGAGGGGCCGCGGAGAATCAGAGGAGATAAGGGCCCTGGAGGCTCAAAATGAACGGCTCCAACAGCAGCTCGACACAATGCGCCGAGAACTGGAGGAGTTACGTCGTCAGGCGACCAAGTCCGCCACCCAAGACTTGCAGCAGATGTTGTCGGAGGTCTCGCGCTCTAATATCGAGACCTTCGGCAACATGCTGAATGCGAGGTTGGCCGGCATAGAAGACAGGCTCCTCCCGGAGCCAAGGAGGAGACCACCGCTGGCGGCGGATAGTGCCGATGTTGGCACCACGCCAGCGACCGGAGGGACGAAGGCGCCGAAGCCCAAAAGAGCGACGGCGCCAACATACGCAGAGATGGCGGCACCGAGTGCACCGGCCCCTAAAGAGGCTACGGCTGCACCGGTCCCGCCCAAGGCCAAAAAGAAAAAGGCCAAGAAGAAGCGGCCATCAATGGCCGCTCAAGAGGCGGCGCAAGGGGGGGAGAACACAAACCCCTCCCCCGCCGAGGCCCCGTGGACCAAGGTTGGTCCACGCAAGGCCAAGAGTACGAAGAAGGGGGCGGCTACTCCAGCTAAAGTCGCCCGAAAGAAGAAGAGAGCGAAGCTTCGCCTTCCCACGACTGCGGCGGTCACCCTCACCCTGGGGGCAAACGCTGCTGAAAGGGGGGTGACGTACGCGAAGGTGCTGGGTCAGGCTAAGGCGGCGATCGACCTGGGGGAACTCGGCATCCCCAGGCTCGGTTTTCGCCTGGCCGAAACAGGAGCGCGTGTCCTCACCATTGCTGGTGAGGGTGCGCAAGCAAAGGCGGACGCCTTTGCCTTGAGGTTGAGGTCCGTCCTCCCACCAGACGACGTAAAAGTCGCCCGCCCGGTCTTGTGCGCGGAGATCCGCGTGGCCGGGTTGGACGACTCAGTAGCGGCCGCCGACGTCATCGAGGCGGTCGCGAAGGAAGGTGGATGCTCGACCGACGACATTAGGTCGGGCCAACTGACGGTGGGGCCACGCGGGGACGCGTCAGTATGGATGCGTGTCCCGGTCGCGGCCGCCAAGAAGCTCACGAGCTCAGGGCGGCTGCGAGTTGGCTGGGTGTCGGCGAGAGTGGCGCTGCTGGCTGCGAGGCCTAAGCGCTGCTTCCGCTGCCAGGACACCGGCCACGTGGCGGCGAAGTGCCAGTGCCCGGTGGACCGCAGCCGGAGCTGTTTCCGCTGCGGGAAACCGGGGCACAAGGCGGCCGAGTGCAGGGAAGCGCCCAACTGCTTCCTGTGCGAGGCTGCCGGCAGGCCGGAGAAGGCGCATGTGCTGGGAGGAAGCGGCTGTGTCGCAAAGCCGCCTCCCGGCGCGAAGAGAAAGGCGCCAACGAAAAAGGCCCGGCACAAAAAGCCCAAGGCCAACGGCGCAAGGGCGGCTCCGCCCGCCCCCGCCATGGAGTTGGACGCCTAGGCCCGTGGGCGGTGATCGGGGGATCGCCGCCCGCACTATGGGCCCCGAGAAGGAAAGCTCCCCAATGCCCGGGGAGCTCTCGGAGAGGCAAGCGGCGGCATAACACCAGGCCGCCGCATTAGAAGGGAGCCGGATGCGGCACGCGCTGGGGGGTCGTGGAAGAATGCTCTCGCGTTTCCCACGGCCCCTCCATTGGCGCTGAAGATGGGCATCGGGGGGTTTTAGACGGTAAACCCCGGCGCACTCCATCTCGCGCCGGGGGAGTCCGTCATACCCCTGCTGCCCTCCCCCGGGGGCGGCGGGGGATACGTAACGTATTTCCCCCCGTCAAAAAAAAAAAAAAAAAAAAAAAAAAAAAAAAAAAAAAAAAAAAAAAAAAAAAAAAAACGCCGGTCTTTCTCTATCTTTTCACCACCTTTTTATAGTTTACTCTTCTTTTTGCATTATTTTATTTATTTCGTCTATCTTTTCAACACCTTTTCTGTCTATCTTTTCTCTTTTATTTACTCTTCTGTGCGTGTGTGTTAGGTTTTGCGTGTTAGGTTTTTGTTTGAATGGTGATGGATGGGCTTATACGGCCCCTAATCCTTGGATTGTGGTGCCCGGCCTTGGGATGCGTGGCGAGCAGGCGGCTCGTCCCGAGGGCACTGGGGCAGAATCACCCCTACTTGATCGGGCCAGAATCAGCCCACAAATGACGAACATGGAAGGTCACGATTTGAAAAATATTCCCCGGGTGGGTCCTCTCTCTGAGAGGGAATCCCACCCTCCCGCTTCGGCGGGAGGCTGCCCCACGTATACGGGGGGGGCACAAACCGTGAGGGTTGAGGAGGCGATCGTCTCGTTGACGGAGAAAGAAAGGGGCGCGTTGGCGCAAACTGGGACAGCCCTGGCGCACCTTACCGCGCCGAGGCTGGACCCAATAACCGATGAAGACACGGACTTCTCCCAACCGATACCTGATGGCAGGCAGCGGTTGTTGGCGATGCTCCAGAAAAAGAAGTTGAGGGGCGACCGGGATCTGCCGCGAGTTATGCTCACACGCGACTTGATACTGGAACGCTCAATTACCGGAACAGACAGCGAGGACTGTCTCTCGGACTCCAGTGATATGTCTGGAATATCGCTGGACTCCGAGGGGTTGCCCGCAATCCCACCTAAACGGACGAGCCTTAAAAGGCGTAACTCAGACGACGACATGGCGCCGCCCATTAGCAAGGGCGCGTTGCCCAAACCAAAGAAGGGACGTGGCCGGCCACCAACAACCGGCCAATACGTCGGCCTGGCCAAAGCCCAGGCAGAATTGAACAGGGCCAAAGCAGAAGCTATCAAGCTGGAAGCCGAGGCCGAAATCGCCGGTACGGCGAGGGCTGTGAGAGAAGTGCGAGCCTCTCTTCTCACAAACCCCGCTCCACTCGTCGATAACACGGAGAAGACAAGCGCTGCTCTGGCGGAGAGCGTCGAGAGGGCTTTGGAGACGATAACCATGGTCGCTTCAAAGTCCTCAAACCTGAAGGGGAATACGTTACGTATCCCCCGCCGCCCTCCCCCGGGGGCGGCGGGGGATACGTAACGTATTTCCCCCCGTAAAAAAAAAAAAAAAAAAAAAAAAAAAAAAAAAAAAAAAAAAAAAAAAAAAAAAAGGTTAGGTTAGGTTAGGTTAGGTTAGGTTAGGTTAGGTTGGGGACGATGGGGACGATACCGGTTCCTCCTCGTTGGTGTCCCTGGGCAACGCCTGGGTGCGCCACTCCGCTTTTTACACGGGGTGAGGTACTCAGGCGGCTGAACGCCGGTCTTACTCTATCTTTTCACCACCTTTTTATAGTTTACTCTTCTTTTTGCATTATTTTATTTATTTCGTCTATCTTTTCAACACCTTTTCTGTCTATCTTTTCTCTTTTATTTACTCTTCTGTGCGTGTGTGTTAGGTTTTGCGTGTAAGGTTTTTCTTTGAATGGTGATGGATGGGCTTTTACGGCCCCTAATCCTTGGATTGTGGTGCCCGGCCTTGGGATGCGTGGCGAACGGGCGGTTTCGTCGTGAGGGCACTGGGGCAGAATCCCCCCAAATGGATCGGGTCAGCATCAACCCATACATGAGCAAAGATGGAAAGCAAGCATGCGGAAAATTCTCCCAGGGTGGGTCCCGGCAATGCCGGGGAATCCCACACTCCCGTTTCGGCGGGGGATAGGGCCAGGTATACTGGGGGCCCCAAACATGCGTTGGTTGAGGGAAAGGAGGCCGTTGCGACGGCGAGTGACGAGGGAGGCGCGATGGCGCATGCGAGTCCGAAGCCGGTGCCCCTAACCGCACCGGCGGCGGACTTGTTAACAGACGAGGATGTGGATTTCTCTCAGCCAGTGGAGAATGGTAGGGAGCGGCTGCTGAGGCTTCTGCACCGTAAGAAGTTGCGAGGAGACACGGAGGGGCTCGCACGCGTTCAGCGCGAACGCGATCTTATCCTCCCTCCCTCTATGACTGAGACAATGGCGGCGGGAAATACCAGCGGAGCCACACCGCGCGTACCGCGCGTAATGCTCACGCGCGCGCTGATTCCCGCACGCCCAAACACCGGACTTGACAGCGACGACTACCTCTCGGACTCCAGCGATGTGTCTGGTATATCGCTGGACTCTGAGGGGCTGCCCGTCGTACCACCGGAACGGACAGGCCTTAAACGGCGAAACTCGGACGACGACATGGCGCCACCCACTAGTAAAGGAGTGGTGCCCAAGCCGAAGAGGGGACGTGGCCGGCCACCATCTACCGGCCAGTACGTCGGCCTAGCAAAGGCACAAGCCGAGTTCAACCGGCAAAAGGAGGAGGCTCTTCGGCTCCAAGCTGAGGAAGAGGTGGCTGAAACGGCGAGGACAGCGCGGCAGGCACGCGCGTCTACCTCCGCAAGCCCCACTAACATAGCCACCGAAGAAGACAGGTCAGAGCAGACCATCGCCGCTCTGGCCCAAAGTGTAGAGGCATCGTTGGCGACAATTACAATGGTCGCCACGAAGTCCCAGAATTTGAAGGGAACCTACCAGCGGTTCCTCAAAGAGGCGACCGCCAACATAAAGACGGCCGTCGCCGAAATGAGGAGCCGCGGGCAGTCCGAGGAAGTGAAAGCTCTTGAAGCTCAAAACGTGAGGCTCCAACAGCAGGTGGACATACTCCGCCACGAGCTAGAGGAGCTGCGGCGTCAGGCGGCACGACCCGCCACCCAAGACCTGCAACAGCTGTTGTCGGAGGTTTCGCGCTCCAATATCGAAACCTTCGGCAACATGCTGAATGCAAGGCTGGCCGGGCTCGAGGACCGGCTCCTGCCGGAGCCCCGTAGGAGACCTCCGCTGGCGGCGGATAGTGCCACTGTGGGCACCCCGCCGGCGGCGGAAAAGACGAAGGCACCGAAGCCTAAAAAGGCGACGGTTCCCTCTTATGCGGAAGTGGCGGCACCACAAGCGGTGGTCCCCCCAAAAGAGGCACCGACTGCACCGGCCCCGCCCATAGCCAAGAAAAAAGGCAAGAAGACGCGGCCATCAATGGCCGCCCAAGAAGCGGCGCAAGGGGCGGTAAACACCAGCCCCTCCCCCGCCGAGGCCCCGTGGACCAAAGTTGGGACACGCAAGGCCAGGAAGGAGAAGGGGGCGGCTAAAACACCCAAGGCCGCCCCGAAGACGAAAAAGAAGGCTAGACTTCGCCCCCCCACAACAGCGGCAATCACCCTCACCCTTGAGGCTGGCGCCGCTGAGGGTGGGGCAACATACGAGAAGATCCTGCGCGAGGCCAGGTCGAAGATCGATCTAGGGGAGCTAAACATCCCCAGAATCGGCTTCCGCCTGGCCCAGACGGGTGCGCGCATTCTGTCGATTGACGGAGAGGGGGCGAATGAAAAGGCGGACGCTCTGGCCGCGAGACTTCGGGCGACCCTTAGCTCCAGCGTTGTGAAGGTGGCCCGCCCGGTGAAATGTGCGGAAATGCGCGTCACCGGGCTGGACGACGCGACGACGGCCGCCGATGTCATCGAGGCGGCCGCAAAAGAAGGCGATTGCCCGGCCACCAACATCCGGTCGGGCAAAATTGTTGTGGGCTCAAGAGGTGCTAAAAGCCTCTGGCTCAGCGTACCGATGGCAGCCGCCAAAAAGCTCACCAGCACTGGGCGGCTGCAAATAGGCTGGGTCGTGGCTAAGGTGACACTGCTGGCCGCGAGGCCTAGGCGGTGTTACCGGTGCCTCGACAACGGCCACCTGGCCGTGAACTGCAAGTGCTCGGTGGACCTCAGCCGGACATGTTTCCGCTGTGGGAAGCCGGGCCACAAGGCGGCTGAATGCGGGGCAGAACCGAACTGCCCTGCTTGCGAGGCTGTCGAAAAGCCGAAGGGGCACGTGCTGGGGGCTGCAGGCTGCATAACAGCGGCCAAAAAGCAGCCCCCCAGCAAGAAAAAGGGAAAGGCTCCCACGAAAAAGGCCCGGCAGAAAAAGCCGAAGCCTAGCGGCGCAAGGGCGGAGAAACCCGCCCCCGCCATGGACGTGGTGGAAGCCTAGACCCGTGGGTGGTGATCGGGGGATCATCGCCCACAACATGGGTCCCGAGCGCAAAGCTCCCCAATGCCCGGGGAGCTCTCGGTGAAGGCAGGCGGCGGCACAACACCAAGCCGCCGCAACAGAAGAGAGCCGGTCGCGGCACGCGCTGCGGGGTCGTGGAGCTATGCTCACGCGATTCCCACGGCCTCGCATTGGCGCAGAAGAAGGGCATCGGGGGGTTTTAGTCGGTAAACCCCGGTGCACTCCATCACGCACCGGGGGAGTCCGACATACCCCTGCTGCCTTCCCCCGGGGGCAGCGGGGGATTCGTAACGAATTTCCCCCCGCAAAAAAAAAAAAAAAAAAAAAAAAAAAAAAAAAAAAAAAAAAAAAAAAAAAGGTTGGGGACGATCCCCCCGACGGTTGCCCGCCTTGTCGTGGCGGTGGGGCTTAGTAGCCGTGGATGGTGGACCACGGCGAAGCAAAGAGGCAACCAGGGCCGGCTGGGCAGGAGGCCAGGCCGGCCCGAGGAGGGGCGCTCCCGGCGGACTGGAGGAGCCGGTCCGCTGCGGACGCGCCTGGTGGTGGGGCCGCAGAAGAAGAGGAGTGCCGGTATTACGGTGCGCCGTACTCCCTATCTTCTGCGGCCGTGGAGGATCGCAGGGGGAGAGGGTGGTGGTTTTATGCCGCTATCCCTACCCCCCTGCGAGCTGGCGGGGCCGTTCCGCTTGGTAACGGCATCGGTGGGGCCGCAGAGGAAGAGGCAAGTTCGGTATTGCGGTGCGCCGCTTGCCCTATCCTCTGCGGCCGAGGTGGGAAGTGAAAGGCTCCCTCTGGGGCCCGGCGCAGGGCGCCCGGGGCCGCAGGCGCAAGGGCGGAGCAACCCGCCCCCCCGCCACGGAGGTCGAAGCCTAGGCCCGTGGCCGGCGATCGGGGGATCGCCGGTCACAGTAAGGGCCCCGAGTGAAAAGCTCCCCAATGCCCGGGGAGCTCTCGGAGAGGAAGCGGCGGCACAACGCCAGGCCGCCGCAAGGAAGAGAGCCGGCTGCGGCACGCGCTGCGGGGTCGTGGAAGAATGCAATGCGATTCCCACGGCCCCGCGAACGGCGCTGAAGGTGGGCATCGGGGGGTTTTAGACGGTAAACCCCGGCGCACTCCATCTCGCGCCGGGGGAGCCCGTCATACCCCTGCCGCCCTCCCCCGGGGGCGGCGGGGGGATACGTAACGTATTTCCCCCCGTCAAAAAAAAAAAAAAAAAAAAAAAAAAAAAAAAAAAAAAAAAAAAAAAAAAAAAAAAGTTGGGGACGATCCCCCCGACGGTTGCCCGCCTTGTCGTGGCGGTGGGGCTTAGTAGCCGTGGATGGTGGACCACGGCGAAGCAAAGAGGCAACCAGGGCCGGCTGGGCAGGAGGCCAGGCCGGCCCGAGGAGGGGCGCTCCCGGCGGACTGGAGGAGCCGGTCCGCTGCGGTCGCGCCTGGCGGTGGGGCCGCAGAAGAAGAGGAGTGCCGGTATTACGGTGCGCCGTACTCCCTATCTTCTGCGGCCGTGGAGGCTCGCAGGGGGAGAGGGTGGTGGTTTTGTGCCGCTATCCCTACCCCCCTGCGAGCTGGCGGGGCCGTTCCGCATAGAAACGGTATCGGTGGGGCCGCAGAGGAAGAGGCAAGTTCGGTATTGCGGTGCGCCGCTTGCCCTATCCTCTGCGGCCGAGGTGGGAAGTGAGAGGCTCCCTCTGGGGCCCGGCGCAGGGCGCCCGGGGCCGCAGGCGCAAGGGCGGAGCAACCCGCCCCCCCGCCACGGAGGTCGAAGCCTAGGCCCGTGGCCGGCGATCGGGGGATCGCCGGTCACAGTAAGGGCCCCGAGTGAAAAGCTCCCCAATGCCCGGGGAGCTCTCGGAGAGGAAGCGGCGGCACAACAACAGGCCGCCGCAAGGAAGAGAGCCGGCTGCGGCACGCGCTGCGGGGTCGTGGAAGAATGCAATGCGATTCCCACGGCCCCGCGAACGGCGCTGAAGGTGGGCATCGGGGGGTTTTAGACGGTAAACCCCGGCGCACTCCATCTCGCGCTGGGGGAGCCCGTCATACCCCTGCTGCCCTCCCCCGGGGGCGGCGGGGGATACGTAACGTATTTCCCCCCGTAAAAAAAAAAAAAAAAAAAAAAAAAAAAAAAAAAAAAAAAAAAAAAAAAAGGTTGGGGACGATGGGGCTCAGCCAGTTCGTCCTCGTTCGTGGCCCTGGGCAACGCTTGGGTGCGCCACCCCGTCTTTTGCGGGGTGAGGTACCCACGCGGCTGAAGGCTGGCGCTATCTCTTTCTTTTCTATCTTTCACCACCTGTTTTGTTTAGCTTTCTTGTTTTTGCATTCGTTTTATTTTGTTTTTCTATCTTTCACCATCTTTTCTTTCATCTCTAACTATATTTCCTTTTTGTGTTAACTCTTCTGATGGGGGAGCTCACCCCCGAAAAAAGAGACCGCGACCCGGGGTGTCGGTGCTGTAAGGATGGATAGTCGTAATGGAAAAAGTTTCTCCGGGCGGGTCCCGACAACAGTCGGGGAATCCCGCACTGTGTCTGAAAGTTCTTCGGGCACAGTCTGGCCCACGTATACGGAGGGTGCCAACATTACGAGTGGGGGTGTGGAGGCTGTTGCGACGGCGAGTGGAACGAAGGAAGGCGCGACTACGCGCGCGAGTTCGAAGCCGGTGCCCCTTACCGCGCCGGCGGCGGACAGGCTCACGGACGAAGATGTAGACTTTAGCCAGCCGCAACCTAACGGATATGAGCGGATGCTAAAGCTCCTACAAAAGAAGAAGTTGAGGGGCGACAAAGATCTGCCGCGCGTGCTGCTTACGCGCGATGTGATCATGCCGCCACCCAAACACGGAAATGACATCCCTGACAGAGACAGCGAGGACTATCTCTCGGACTCCAGTTGCATGACGGACATGTCGCTGGACTCCGAGGGATTGCCCGCACCCACCGGACGAACGACCCCCCTAAAGAGGCGGTTAAATCCGGACGAAGACGTAGCGGCACCGTCTACCAGTAAAGGTGCGGTGCCTAAGGTCAAGAGAGGACGCGGCCGGCCTCCAACTACCGGCCAGTACGTTGGCTTGGCCAGAGCTCAGGCGGAGCTCAATAGAGAGAAGGCGGAGAGTCTCCGACTCGAAGCGGAGAAGGAGGTTGTCGAGAAGGTGAGGACGGCGAGAGAGACGCGAGTATCCCTCTGCGCTGGCTCCGCGCCGCCTGACACACCGGAGCAGACAAACGCGGCCATCACGGCAAGCGTAGAGAGGTCCCTGGAGACCATAGCAATGGTTGCATCCAGGTCCTCCAATTTGAAGGGGACATTTCAGCGGTTCCTCAAGGAGGCGGTCAATAACATCCGAACGGCCGTCACCGAACTGAGGGGCCGCTGTGAAACGGACGAGCTGCGGGCCCTAGAAGCGCAAAATGCGCGGCTCCAGCAGCAGATCGATGCCATGCGTCGAGAGATGGAGGAATTGCGGCGCCAGGCTACCAGGCCCGCTACCCAAGACGTGCAGCAGCTGTTGTCGGAGGTCTCGCGCTCCAATATCGAGACCTTCGGCAACATGCTAAATGCAAGGCTCGCAGGCCTGGAGGACAGACTCCCACCGGAGCCCAGAAGACGACCCCCGCTGGCGGCGGACAGTGCCATTGTTGGCACCACGCCAGCGCCGGCGCCACAAAAGGCGAAGGCGCCGAAGTCGAAAAAGGCAAAGGCGCCCACATACGCGACAGTGACGGCGCAGGTTGCGGCGGCCCCAAAAGAGGCACCGCCTGCACCCGCCCCGCCAAACGCCTCTAAGGCTAAGAAGAAGACAAGAAAGAAGCGGCCATCAATGGCCGCTCAGGAGGCGGCACAAGGGGGGGAGACCAACAACCCCTCCTCCGCCGAGGCCCCGTGGACATCTGTCCAGCGCAAGGCCAAGAAGAAGAAGGGGGCGGCTACTCCATCCAAAGTCGCCCCTAAGAAGAAGAAGGCGAAGCTACGCACCCCCGCCACTGCGGCCGTTACCCTCACTCTTGAGGAGAAGGCTGCGGAAAAGGGGGTAACGTACGCCAGCCTGCTTAAGGAAGCCAGAGCGAAGATCGATCTTGGGGAATTCGATATCCCCAAGCTCGGTTTCCGCCTGGCGGAAACTGGCGCGCGCGTGCTCACCATCGACGGTGAGCGGGCGCAAGAGAAGGCGGACGCCTTTGCAGTCAAGCTCAGGTCCGTCCTTAACCCGGAAGTGGTAAGAGTCGGCCGCCCGGTCAAATGCGCAGAGCTGCGCGTCACCGGGCTGGACGACTCAGTGACGGCCGCCCAAGTCATCCTGGCGGCCTCACAAGAAGGAGGATGCCCGACCAGCTCCATCAGGTCGGGCAAAGTGGTGATGGGACCGAGAGGAGACGCATCCCTATGGATGAGCGTCCCCGTCGCGGCCGCTAAAAAGCTGCTCAGTTCTGGGCGGCTTCGCGTGGGCTGGGTCTCGGCGAAGGTGGCGCTGCTGGCCGCGAGGCCTAAGCGGTGCTACCGATGCCAGGACACCGGCCACGTCGCGGCGAAATGCCAGTCCTCGGTGGACCGTAGCCGGAGCTGTTTCCGGTGCGGGAAGCCGGGGCACAAGGCGGCAGAGTGCGGAGCGGATCCGCACTGCTCGCTCTGTGATGCCACTGGCAAGCAGGAGGTGGCACACGTGCTGGGGAGCGGTAGTTGCGTTTTCGCAAAGCCGCCCACTAGCACGAAAGGGAAGCGAAAGGCTCCCTCCAGGGCCCGGCTCAAGAAACCGCAAGCCCAGGGCGCAAGGGCGGACGAACCCGCCCCCGCCGTAATGGAGGTTGAAGCGTAGGCCCGTGGGCGGTGATCGGGGGATCGCCGCTCACAATATGGGCCCCGAGACGACAAGCTCCCCAATGCCCGGGGAGCTCTCGGAGAAGGAGCCGGTTGCGGCTGAGGTAGTGGGCCGGTTGCGGCACGCGCTGCGGGGTCGTGGAAGAATGCGTGCGATTCCCACGGCCCCGTTAAAGGCGCAGAAGAAGGGCATCGGGGGGTTTTAGACGGTAAACCCCGGCGCACTCCATCTCGCGCCGGGGGAGCCCGTCATACCCCTGCCGCCCTCCCCCGGGGGCGGCGGGGGATACGTAACGTATTTCCCCCCGTCAAAAAAAAAAAAAAAAAAGGTTGGGGACGATGGGGGCGATACCGGTTCCTCCACGTTGGTGTCCCTGGGCAACGCTTGGGTGCGCCACTCCGCTTTTTACACGGGGTGAGGTACCCACGCGGCTGAACGCCGGTCTATCTCTATCTTTTCACCACCTTTTTATAGTTTACTCTTCTTTTTACATTATTTTATTTATTTCGTCTATCTTTCAACACCTTTTCTTTCTATCTTTTCTCTTTTATTTACTCTTCTGTGCGTGTGTGTTAGGTTTTGCGTGTTAGGTTTTTGTTCTGAATGGTGATGGATGGGCTTGTACGGCCCCTAATCCAGGGTTTGTGGTGCCCGGCCGTGGGATGCGTGGCGAGCAGGCGGCTCGTCCCAAGGGCACTGGGGCAGAATCACCCCCACTTGATCGGGCCAGAATCAGTCCACAACTGACAAATATGGAAGGTTGCAATGAGAAAAATAGTCCCCGGGCGGGTCCCGACTATGTCGGGGAATCCCGCACCTCTCCAAAGAAGGGAGAGGTCTGGCCCAAGTATACGGGGGGTGCCACCATTGCAAGTGGGAGTGGTGAGGCCGTGGCGACGGCGAGTGGAGGTGAAGGCGCAACAACATGCGCGAGTCCGGAGCTGGTGCCCCTAACCGCACCGGCGGCGGACCCATTATTGACAGACGAAGATGTCGATTTTTCACAGCCTGTGGAAAACGGCAGAGAGCGGCTCCTGAGGCTGCTCCACAGGAAAAAGTTGCGAGGAGACACGGAGGGGCTTGCGCGCGTTCAGCACAAGCGTGAGTTGATCCTCCCTCCCTCCATAAAGACAGAGACAATAGCGGCGGGGAATTCCAGCGCAGCTGCACCGCGCGTACCGCTCGTGTTGCTCACGCGCGCGCGGATCCCCGACCGCCTAACCGGACTTGACAGCGACGACTACCTCTCGGACTCCAGTGATATGTCTGGCATGTCACTGGACTCCGAGGGGTTGCCCGTCATACCCGATCGTGACACGCCTCGAAAGCGCAAAACCGTTGATGACGATGTGCCGTCTCTTAGCAAAGGGGCGGTGCCCAGGCCGAAAAGAGGACGTGGCCGTCCTCCTACCACCGGCCAGTACGTTGGTCTGGCGTCGGCGCAGGCCGAACTTAATCGCCAAAAGGAGGAGGCTCTTCGGCTCCAAGCTGAGGAAGAGGTGGCCGAATCAGCGAGGATGGCGCGGGAAACACGCGCGTCAACCTGCGCAAGCCCCGCAATCTCAGTCACCAGAGAAGATAGGCCAGAGCAAACCATCTCCGCTCTGGCCCAAAGCGTGGAGGCTTCGTTGGCGACGATTACAATGGTCGCCACGAAGTCGCAAAATCTGAAGGGGACTTACCAACGGTTCCTCAAAGAGGCGACCGCCAACATTAAGACGGCCGTCGCCGAAATGAGGGGCCGTGGGCAATCAGAGGAGGTAAGGGCTCTGGAAGCCCAGAATGAACAGCTGCAACGGCAAATTGACGCCATGCGCCGGGAGCTAGACGAGCTGAGGCGGCAGGCGTCCAGGCCTGCTGTTCAAGACCTGAAACAGCTGTTGTCGGAGGTTTCGCGCTCCAATATCGAAACCTTCGGCAACATGCTGAATGCGAGGCTGGCCGGTCTCGAGGACCGGCTCCTTCCGGAGCCCCGTAGGAGACCTCCGCTGGCGGCGGATAGTGCCACTGTGGGCAACCCGCCGGCGGCGGAAAAGACGAAGGCACCGAAGCCTAAAAAGGCGACGGCGACCACTTATGCAGAAGTGGCGGCGCAAAATGCGGCGGCACCGCCAGCACCAGCCCCGCCAAAGCCTAACAAAAAGGCTAAGGTGAAGAAAAAGCGACCATCAATGGCCGCCAGAGAAGCGGCGCAAGGGGGGGAGAACAGTAACCCCTCCCCCGCCGAGGCCCCGTGGACCACCGTCGGTCCACGCAAGGCCGGAAAGAAGAAAGGGGCGGCTAAAACACCCAAGGCCGCCCCGAAGAAGAAAAAGAAGGCAAGACTTCGCCCCCCCACAACAGCGGCAATCACCCTCACTCTCGAGGCGGGTGCTGCGGAGAAGGGGGCGACCTACGAGAAGATCCTGCGCGAGGCCAGGTCGAAGATCGATCTAGGGGAGCTAAACATCCCCAGACTCGGCTTCCGCCTGGCGCAGACGGGTGCGCGCGTCCTGTCGGTTGAGGGAGAGGGGGCTGACGCAAAGGCGGACGCTTTGGCCACGAGGCTGCGAGCGACCCTTAGCCCCGACATCGTGAAGATCGCCCGCCCGGTGAAATGTGCGGAAATGCGCGTCACCGGGCTGGATGACGCGACGACGGCCGCCGATGTCATCGAGGCGGCCGCTAAAGAAGGAGATTGCCCGGCCACCAATATCCGGTCGGGCAGAATTGTCGTGGGCCCAAGAGGTGCGAGAAGCCTCTGGCTCAGTGTGCCGATGTCAGCCGCCAAGAAGCTAACCAGCTCTGGGCGGCTGCAGATAGGCTGGGTCGTTGCAGGGGTGACACTGCTGGCTGCGAGGCCCAAGCGGTGTTACCGCTGTCTCGACACCGGCCACCTGGCGGTGCAGTGCAAGTCCCCGGTGGACCTCAGTCGGAATTGTTTCCGCTGCGGGAAGCCGGGGCACAGGGCGCCAGAGTGCGAGGCTGCTCCGAATTGCCCGGCCTGCGAGGCCGTGGGCAAGCCGCGGGAGCACGTGCTGGGGAGCAGCGGCTGTATTACAGCACCCAAGCCGCCCCCCGGCACGAATAGGAAGAGGAAGGCTTCCAAGGCCCGGCTTAAAAAGCCCAAGGCCGGCGCAAGGGCGGTTCCACCCGCCCCCGCCACTATGGAAGTGGAGGCCTAGACCCGTGGGCGGTGATCGGGGGATCGCCGCTCGCATTATGGGTCCCGAGCGCAAAGCTCCCCTATGCCCGGGGAGCTCTCGGTGAAGGCAGGCGGCGGCACAACAGCAAGCCGCCGCAACAGAAGAGGGCCGGTCGCGGCACGCGCTGCGGGGTCGTGGAGTTATGCTTCGCGATTCCCACGGCCTCGCATTGGCGCTGAAGAAGGGCATCGGGGGGTTTTAGTCGGTAAACCCCGGTGCACTCCATCTCGCACCGGGGGAGTCCGACATACCCCTGCTGCCTTCCCCCGGGGGCAGCGGGGGATTCGTAACGAATTTCCCCCCGCAAAAAAAAAAAAAAAAAAAAAAAAAAAAAAAAAAAAAAAAAAAGGTTGGGGACGATGGGGCTCAGCCAGTTCGTCCTCGTTCGTGGCCCTGGGCAACGCTTGGGTGCGCCACCCCGTCTTTTGCGGGTTGAGGTACCCACGCGGCTGAAGGCTGGCGCTATCTTTTCTTCTGTATCTTTCACCATCTATTTTGTTTAACTTTCTTGTTTTTGCATTAGTTTTATTTTGTTTTTCTATCTTTCACCACCTTTTCTTTCATCTCCAACTATCTTTCCTTTTTATTTAACTCTTCTGATGGGGGAGCTCACCCCCGAAAAAAGAGACCGCGACCCGGGGTGTCGGAGGTAGAAGAATGGATAGTCGTAATTTCAAAAGTATTCCCCGGGTGGGTCCTCCTTCCAGGAGGGAATCCCACACTCCCGCTCCGGCGGGGGGTCGGCCCTTGTATACGGGGGGGCCACAAATTGCGAGGGAGGTTGAGGAGAAGGTCGTTGCGACGACGAGTGGCGAGGGAGGCGCGATGGCGCAAGCAGGGCCGAAACCGGTGCACCTTACCGCACCGGAGACGGGAATGCTCACGGACGAAGACACGGATTTTTCACAGCCGGTCCCTGATGGCAGGCGCCGGTTGCTGGAACTCCTGCGGAAGAAGGCACTGAGGGGGGATACGGAGGGAATGCCGCGCGTGATGCTCACGCGCGCGCTGATGCCCGAACCCCCTTCAACGGACTATGACAGCGAGGACTACCTCTCGGACTCCAGCGCCTTATCGCTGGACTCCGAGGGGTTGCCCGCACACCCCGGACGTGACAAACCTCGAAAGAGGAAACCCGATGACGACAACGTACCGTCCCTCAGTAAAGGGGCGGTACCCAAATCCAAACGTGGACGCGGTCGGCCGCCAACGACTGGCCAATACGTTGGTCTAGCCAAGGCGCAGGCTGACCTGAATAAGGCGAAAGAGGAGGCTCTTCGGCTTCGGGCCGAAGAGGAACTAGCCGCATCTATGGAAAGTGCTAGGGAGACGCGAGCGTCAGCCGGCACAATCCCCCTTGCGGTCACCGGAGGAGACGGGTCGGAGCGGACCAACTACGCTCTGGCCAAATCTGTGGAGACTTCGTTGGAGGCAATTACAATGGTCGCCACGAAGTCCTCCAACCTTAAGGGCACCTTCCAAAGGTGCCTCAAGGAGTCAGTAGTGGCAATCAGGTCGGCTGTTGCTGAAATGAGAGGCCGCTCTACTACGGAGGATATGGCGAGGCTGGAGGCTCAGAATGCGCGGCTTCAAGAGCAACTGACCAGAATGGGTCAGGAGCTTGAAGAGCTGCGCAGACGGGCTAACAGCGCCCGCCCCGTACAAGATGACATGCGCCAGCTGTTGTCGGAGGTCTCTCGTACCAACATAGAGACCTTCGGCAACATGCTGAACGCCAGGCTGGCCGGTCTGGAGGACAGACTCCTGCCGGAGCCCAGACGACGACCCCCGCTGGCGGCGGACAGTGCCACTGTTGGCACTACGCCAGCGCCGGCGGCACAAAAAGTGAAGGCGCCGAAGCCAAAGAGGGCGACGGCGCCCACGTACGCAGAAGTGGCGGCACCGAGTGCGGCGGCCCCCCTCATAGAGGCGGCGTCTGCACCAGCCAAAAAGAAGAAGGCTAAGAAGAAGCGGCCATCAATGGCCGCTCAGGAGGCGGCGCAAGGGGGGGAGCACATCAACCCCTCCCCCGCCGAGGCCCCGTGGACAAAAAGTGGGTCCACGTAAGGCCAAGTCGAAGAAGGGGACGGCTACTCCAACTAAAGCCGCCCCTAATAAAAAGAAGAAAAAGGCGAGGCTGCGCACCCCAGTCACTGCGGCCGTTACCCTCACCCTTGAGGAGAAGGCTGCAGAGAAGGGGGTGACGTACGCCAAGCTTCTTAAGGAAGCCAGGGCGAAAGTCGATCTGGGGGAGTTCGATATCCCAAAGCTCGGCTTTCGTCTGGCAGAAACCGGCGCGCGCGTACTCACGATCGCAGGTGAGGGGGCGCAAGCGAAGGCGGATGCTTTCGCCGCAAAGTTGAGGGCCGTATTAAGCCCAGAGATGGTGAGAGTCGGCCGCCCGGTCAAGTGCGCAGAGTTGCGCGTGACCGGGCTGGACGACTCAGTGACGGCCGCCCAAGTCATCCAGGCGGCCGCACAAGAAGGAGGTTGCCCGACAAGCACAATCAGGTCGGGCAAAATAGTGGTGGGACCGAGAGGGGACGCGTCCTTGTGGATACGCGTCCCCGTCGCGGCCGCTAAAAAGCTTTTAAGCTCTGGGCGGCTTCGCGTGGGCTGGGTCTCGGCAAAGGTGGTGCTGCTGGCCTCGAGGCCCAAGCGGTGCTACCGATGCCAGGACACCGGCCACGTCGCGGCGAAATGCCAGTGCACGGTGGACCGCAGTCGGAGCTGTTTCCGCTGCGGGAAGCCGGGGCACAAGGCGGCCGAGTGCGGAGCGGATCCGCACTGCTCTTTGTGCGAGGCCGCCGGCAAGGAGGAGATGGGACATGTGTTGGGGAGCAGCGGCTGTGTTTTTGCCAAGCCGCCCCCCGGCACAAAAGGATGAGAAAGGCTCCCTCAAGGGCCCGGCATAAAAAGCCGCAAGCCCAGGGCGCAAGGGTGGCTCAACCCGCCCCCGCCATGGAGGTCGAAGCCTAGGCCCGTGGGCGGTGATCGGGGGATCGCCGCCCACACTATGGGCCCCGAGAGGAAAAGCTCCCAATGCCCGGGGAGCTCTCGGAGAGGCAGGCGGCGGCATATCACCAGGCCGCCGCAAAGAAGTGAGCCGGTTGCGGCACGCGCTGGGGGGTCGTGGAAGAATGCAACGCGATTCCCACGGCCCCTCCACTGGCGCTGAAGAAGGGCATCGGGGGGTTTTAGACGGTAAACCCCGGCGCACTCCATCTCGCGCCGGGGGAGCCCGTCATACCCCTGCCGCCCTCCCCCGGGGGCGGCGGGGATACGTAACGTATTTCCCCCCGTAAAAAAAAAAAAAAAAAAAAAAAAAAAAAAAAAAAAAAAAAAAAAGGTTGGGACGATACCGGTTCCTCCACGTTGGTGTCCCTGGGCAACGCCTGGGTGCGCCACTCCGCTTTCTACACGGGGTGAGGCACTCAGGCGGCTGAACGCCGGTCTATCTCTATCTTTCACCACCTTTTTATAGTTTAGTCTTCTTTTTGCATTGTTTTATTTATTTTCTCTATCTTTCAACACCTTTTCTTTCTATCTTTTCTGTTTTTATTTATTCTTCTGTGCGTGTGTGCTAGGTTTTGCGTAATAGGTTTTTTGTTCGAATGGTGATGGATGGGCTTTTACGGCCCCTAATCCAAGGTTTTTGGTGCCCGGCCATGGGATGCGTGGCGAGCAGGCGGCTCGTCCCGAGGGCACTGGGGCAGAATCACCCCCACTTGATCGGGCCAGAAATCAGCCCACAACTGACGAACATGGAGGTCCGCAATGAGAAAAATAGTCCCCGGGCGGGTCCCGACTATGTCGGGGAATCCCGCACCTCTCCAAAGAAGGGAGAGGTCTGGCCCAAGTATACGGGGGGTGCCACCATTGCGAGTGGGAGTGTTGAGGCCGTCGCGACGGCGAGTGGTAGTGAAGGCGCAACAACATGCGCGAGTCCGGAGCTGGTGCCCCTAACCGCACCGGCGGCGGACCAATTATTGACAGACGAAGATGTCGATTTTTCGCAGCCTGTGGAAAACGGCAGGGAGCGGCTCCTCAGGCTGCTTCACAGGAAGAAACTAAGAGGTGACACGGAGGGGCTCGCGCGCGTTCAGCACAAGCGTGAGCTGATCCTCCCTCCCTCCATAAAGACAGAGACAATAGCGGCGGGGAATTCCAGCGCAGCCGCACCGCGCGTACCGCTCGTGTTGCTCACGCGCGCGCGGATCCCCGACCGCCTAACCGGACTTGACAGCGACGACTACCTCTCGGACTCCAGTGATATGTCTGGCATGTCACTGGACTCCGAGGGGTTGCCCGTCATTCCCGAACGAGACGCACCTCGAAAGAGGAAGACTGATGACGACGACGTGCCGTCTCTTAGCAAGGGGGCGGTGCCGCGGCCAAAGCGAGGACGTGGCCGACCGCCGACCACAGGCCAGTACGTTGGACTGGCGTCGGCGCAGGCCGAACTCAACCGCCAAAAGGAGGAAGCTCTTCGGCTTCAGGCTGAAGAAGAGGTGGCCGAATCAGCGAGGACGGCGCGGGAAACACGCGCGTCGACCAGCGCAAGCCCCGCAAGCACAGTCACCGGAGAGGATAGGCCAGAGCAGACCATCACAGCTCTGGCCCAAAGCGTGGAAGCTTCGTTGGCGACGATTACAATGGTCGCCACGAAGTCCCAAAATTTGAAGGGGACCTACCAGCGGTTCCTCAAAGAGGCGACCGCCAACATAAAGACGGCCGTCGCCGAAATGAGGAGCCGCGGGCAGTCCGAGGAAGTGAGAGCTCTGGAAGCCCAAAACGCGCGGCTCCAACAGCAGGTGGACATACTCCGCCACGAGCTGGAGGAGCTGCGTCGTCAGGCGGCACGACCTGCCACCCAAGACCTGCAACAGCTGTTGTCGGAGGTTTCGCGCTCCAATATCGAAACCTTCGGCAACATGCTGAATGCAAGGCTGGCCGGGCTCGAGGACCGGCTACTGCCGGAGCCCCGTAGGAGACCTCCGCTGGCGGCGGATAGTGCCACTGTGGGCATCCCGCCGGCGGCGGAAAAGACGAAGGCACCGAAGCCTAAAAAGGCGACGGCGCCCTCTTATGCGGAAATGGCGGCGCCACAAGCGGCGGTCCCCCTAAAAGAGGCACCGACTGCACAGGCCCCGTCCAAGGCCAAGAAAAAGGTCAAGAAGAAGCGGCCATCAATGGCCGCTCAAGAGGCGGCGCAAGGGGGGGAGCACACCGACCCCTCCCCCGCCGAAGCCCCGTGGACCACCGTTGGGCCACGAAAGGCTAAAAAGAAGAAGGGGACGACTACAATACCCAAAGCCGCCCCGAAACAGAAGAAGGCGAAACTTCGCCCCCCCTCCACCGCAGCCATCACCCTCACCCTTGAGGTGGGGGCCGCGGAGAAGGGGATAACCTATGAAAAGGTGCTCCGTGAAGCCAGAGCGGGGATCGACCTCGGGGAGCTCAACATCCCCAGGGTCGGTTTCCGCCTGGCACAAACGGGTGCGCGCGTGCTGTCCGTTGATGGAGAGGGCGCAGATGTGAAGGCGGACGCGCTTGCCGCTAGGCTGCGAGCGGTCCTCGGTAAAGACGTAAAAGTCGCCCGCCCGGTGAAATGCGTGGAAATGCGCATCACCGGGCTGGACGACGCGACCACGGCCGCCGATATCACCGAGGCGGCTGCAAAGGTAGGAGGTTGCCCGGCTGCCAACATCCAGTCGGGCAAAGTCGCTGTGGGCCCAAGAGGAGCCAGGTCCCTCTGGCTCAAAGTCCCGGTGGCAGCCGCAAAGAAGCTCTTGAGCTCTGGGCGGCTGCAGGTTGGCTGGGTCGTGGCGAGGGTGGCGCTGCTGGCCGCGAGGCCCAAGCGGTGTTACCGTTGCCTCGACACTGGCCACTTGGCGGCGCAATGCAAGTGCACGGTGGACCTCAGCCGGAACTGCTTCCGCTGTGGAAAGCCGGGGCACAAAGCGCCCGCCTGCGAGGCGGCTCCAAACTGCCCGGTCTGCGAGACCCAAGGCAAGCCGAAGGAGCACGTGGTGGGGAGCATCGGCTGCATCATAGCTGCCAAGCCGCCCCCCACGAAAAATAAGAGAAAGGCTCCGTCGAAAAGAGCCCGGCTTAAAAAGCCCAAGGCTAAAGGCGCAAGGGCGGTTCAGCCCGCCCCCGCCATGGAGACGGAAGCCTAGACCCGTGGGTGGCGATCGGGGGATCGCCGCCCGCACTATGGGTCCCGAGCGCAAAGCTCCCCTATGCCCGGGGAGCTCTCGGTGAGGGCAGGCGGCGGCACAACACCAAGCCGCCGCAACAGAAGAGGGCCGGTCGCGGCACGCGCTGCGGGGTCGTGGAGCTATGCTTCGCGATTCCCACGGCCTCGCATTGGCGCAGAAGAAGGGCATCGGGGGGTTTTAGTCGGTAAACCCCGGTGCACTCCACCTTGCACCGGGGGAGTCCGACATACCCCTGCTGCCCTCCCCCGGGGGCAGCGGGAGATTCGTAACGAATTTCCCCCCGCACAAAAAAAAAAAAAAAAAAAAAAAAAAAAAAAAAAAAAAAAAAAAAAAAAAAGGTTGGGGACGATACCGGTTCCTCCACGTTGGTGTCCCTGGGCAACGCCTGGGTGCGCCACTCCGCTTTCTACACGGGGTGAGGCACTCAGGCGGCTGAACGCCGGTCTATCTCTATCTTTTCACCACCTTTTTATAGTTTAGTCTTCTTTTTGCATTGTTTTATTTATTTTCTCTATCTTTCAACACCTTTTCTTTCTATCTTTTCTGTTTTTATTTATTCTTCTGTGCGTGTGTGCTAGGTTTTGCGTAATAGGTTTTTTGTTCGAATGGTGATGGATGGGCTTTTACGGCCCCTAATCCAAGGTTTTTGGTGCCCGGCCATGGGATGCGTGGCGAGCAGGCGGCTCGTCCCGAGGGCACTGGGGCAGAATCACCCCCACTTGATCGGGCCAGAAATCAGCCCACAACTGACGAACATGGAGGTCCGCAATGAGAAAAATAGTCCCCGGGCGGGTCCCGACTATGTCGGGGAATCCCGCACCTCTCCAAAGAAGGGAGAGGTCTGGCCCAAGTATACGGGGGGTGCCACCATTGCGAGTGGGAGTGTTGAGGCCGTCGCGACGGCGAGTGGTAGTGAAGGCGCAACAACATGCGCGAGTCCGGAGCTGGTGCCCCTAACCGCACCGGCGGCGGACCAATTATTGACAGACGAAGATGTCGATTTTTCGCAGCCTGTGGAAAACGGCAGGGAGCGGCTCCTCAGGCTGCTTCACAGGAAGAAACTAAGAGGTGACACGGAGGGGCTCGCGCGCGTTCAGCACAAGCGTGAGCTGATCCTCCCTCCCTCCATAAAGACAGAGACAATAGCGGCGGGGAATTCCAGCGCAGCCGCACCGCGCGTACCGCTCGTGTTGCTCACGCGCGCGCGGATCCCCGACCGCCTAACCGGACTTGACAGCGACGACTACCTCTCGGACTCCAGTGATATGTCTGGCATGTCACTGGACTCCGAGGGGTTGCCCGTCATTCCCGAACGAGACGCACCTCGAAAGAGGAAGACTGATGACGACGACGTGCCGTCTCTTAGCAAGGGGGCGGTGCCGCGGCCAAAGCGAGGACGTGGCCGACCGCCGACCACAGGCCAGTACGTTGGACTGGCGTCGGCGCAGGCCGAACTCAACCGCCAAAAGGAGGAAGCTCTTCGGCTTCAGGCTGAAGAAGAGGTGGCCGAATCAGCGAGGACGGCGCGGGAAACACGCGCGTCGACCAGCGCAAGCCCCGCAAGCACAGTCACCGGAGAGGATAGGCCAGAGCAGACCATCACAGCTCTGGCCCAAAGCGTGGAAGCTTCGTTGGCGACGATTACAATGGTCGCCACGAAGTCCCAAAATTTGAAGGGGACCTACCAGCGGTTCCTCAAAGAGGCGACCGCCAACATAAAGACGGCCGTCGCCGAAATGAGGAGCCGCGGGCAGTCCGAGGAAGTGAGAGCTCTGGAAGCCCAAAACGCGCGGCTCCAACAGCAGGTGGACATACTCCGCCACGAGCTGGAGGAGCTGCGTCGTCAGGCGGCACGACCTGCCACCCAAGACCTGCAACAGCTGTTGTCGGAGGTTTCGCGCTCCAATATCGAAACCTTCGGCAACATGCTGAATGCAAGGCTGGCCGGGCTCGAGGACCGGCTACTGCCGGAGCCCCGTAGGAGACCTCCGCTGGCGGCGGATAGTGCCACTGTGGGCATCCCGCCGGCGGCGGAAAAGACGAAGGCACCGAAGCCTAAAAAGGCGACGGCGCCCTCTTATGCGGAAATGGCGGCGCCACAAGCGGCGGTCCCCCTAAAAGAGGCACCGACTGCACAGGCCCCGTCCAAGGCCAAGAAAAAGGTCAAGAAGAAGCGGCCATCAATGGCCGCTCAAGAGGCGGCGCAAGGGGGGGAGCACACCGACCCCTCCCCCGCCGAAGCCCCGTGGACCACCGTTGGGCCACGAAAGGCTAAAAAGAAGAAGGGGACGACTACAATACCCAAAGCCGCCCCGAAACAAAAGAAGGCGAAACTTCGCCCCCCCTCCACCGCAGCCATCACCCTCACCCTTGAGGTGGGGGCCGCGGAGAAGGGGATAACCTATGAAAAGGTGCTCCGTGAAGCCAGAGCGGGGATCGACCTCGGGGAGCTCAACATCCCCAGGGTCGGTTTCCGCCTGGCACAAACGGGTGCGCGCGTGCTGTCCGTTGATGGAGAGGGCGCAGATGTGAAGGCGGACGCGCTTGCCGCTAGGCTGCGAGCGGTCCTCGGTAAAGACGTAAAAGTCGCCCGCCCGGTGAAATGCGTGGAAATGCGCATCACCGGGCTGGACGACGCGACCACGGCCGCCGATATCACCGAGGCGGCTGCAAAGGTAGGAGGTTGCCCGGCTGCCAACATCCAGTCGGGCAAAGTCGTTGTGGGCCCAAGAGGAGCCAGGTCCCTCTGGCTCAAAGTCCCGGTGGCAGCCGCAAAGAAGCTCTTGAGCTCTGGGCGGCTGCAGGTTGGCTGGGTCGTGGCGAAGGTGGCGCTGCTGGCCGCGAGGCCCAAGCGGTCCGCTTGCCTCGACACCTGGCCCACTGGCGGCGCACAATGCAAGTGCACGGTGGACCTCAGCCGGAACTGCTTCCGCTGTGGAAAGCCGGGGCACAAAGCGCCCGCCTGCGAGGCGGCTCCAAACTGCCCGGTCTGCGAGACCCAAGGCAAGCCGAAGGAGCACGTGGTGGGGAGCATCGGCTGCATCATAGCTGCCAAGCCGCCCCCCACGAAAAATAAGAGAAAGGCTCCGTCGAAAAAAGCCCGGCTTAAAAAGCCCAAGGCTAAAGGCGCAAGGGCGGTTCAGCCCGCCCCCGCCATGGAGACGGAAGCCTAGACCCGTGGGTGGCGATCGGGGGATCGCCGCCCGCACTATGGGTCCCGAGCGCAAAGCTCCCCTATGCCCGGGGAGCTCTCGGTGAAGGCAGGCGGCGGCACAACACCAAGCCGCCGCAACAGAAGAGGGCCGGTCGCGGCACGCGCTGCGGGGTCGTGGAGCTATGCTTCGCGATTCCCACGGCCTCGCATTGGCGCAGAAGAAGGGCATCGGGGGGTTTTAGTCGGTAAACCCCGGTGCACTCCACCTCGCACCGGGGGAGTCCGACATACCCCTGCTGCCCTCCCCCGGGGGCAGCGGGGGATTCGTAACGAATTTCCCCCCGCAAAAAAAAAAAAAAAAAAAAAAAAAAAAAAAAAAAAAAAAAAAAAAAAAAAAAAAAAAAGGTTCCCCCCGGGGACGATACCGGTTCCTCCTCGTTGGTGTCCCTGGGCAACACCTGGGTGCGCCACTCCGCTTTCTACACGGTTTGAGGCACTCAGGTGGCTGAACGCCGGTCTGTCACTATCTTTCACCACCTGTTTATAGTTTGCTCTTGTTTTGTTTTGTTTTATTTGTTTTATTTTCTCTATTTTCACCGTCTTTACTTCTACTATCTTTCTTGTTTTTATTTCACTCTGATGGGGGAGCTCACCCCCGAAAAAAGAGACCGCGACCCGGGGTGTCGGAGTTAGAAGTATGGATAGTCGCGCTTTGAAAAATATTCCCCGGGTGGGTCCTCTCTCTGAGAGGGAATCCCACCCTTCTGCTTCGGCGGAAGGCTGCCCCACGTATACGGGGGGGGCACAAATCGCGAGGGTTGAGGAGAAGGTCGGACGGACGATGAGTGTAGAGGAGGGCGCGACTGCGCGCGCGAGTTCGGAGCCGGTGCACCTAACCGCACCGGGGACGGACTTGCTTACCGACGAAGACGTCGACTTCTCGCAGCCGGTCCCTGATGGCAGGCGCCGGTTGCTAGAGTTACTTAGAAAGAAGGCTTTGAGGGGGGATACGAAGGGAATGCCGCGCGTGATGCTCACGCGCGCGCTAATGCCCGAACCCCCTTCCTCGGACTTTGACAGCGAGGACTACCTCTCGGACTCCAGCGCCTTATCGCTGGACTCCGAGGGGTTGCCCGCAACTACCGGACGTGACACACCTCGAAAGAGGAAACCCGAAGGTGACAATATACCTCCCCTAAGTAAAGGGGCGGTAACAAAGGCGAAAAGAGGACGTGGCCGGCCACCAACCACCGGTCAATACGTCGGCCTGGCCAAAGCCCAGGCAGAACTCAATCGCGAGAAGGCGGAAAGCCTCCGGCTCGAGGCCGAGGCCGAAGTCGCTGAGACGGCACGAGTGGCTAGGGAGTCGCGAGTTTCCCTACGCGCAAGTTCCGAACCAGCCAACAGGGAGCAGACAAACGCGGACCTCACGGAAAGCGTGGAAAGGGCTTTGGAGACGATCACAATGGTCGCTTCAAAGTCCTCAAATTTGAAGGGGACCTATCAGCGGTTCCTCAAGGAGGCGGCTGTCACCATAAAAACAGCTGTCGCCGAGATGAGGGGCCGCTGTCAGAACGACGAAATGCGGGCTCTAGAGGCCCAAAATCAGCAGCTTCAAAAGCAAATCGACGCCATGCGCCGGGAGCTGGAGGAGCTGCGGCGGCAGGCGTCCAGACCTGCACAAGACCTGCAGCAGCTGTTGTCGGAGGTCTCTCGTTCCAATATCGAGACCTTCGGCAACATGCTGAACGCGAGGCTGGCTGGGTTGGAGGACAGACTCCTTCCCGAGCCCAGAAGGAGACCGCCGCTGGCGGCAGACGGAACGTCGGACGATCCCGGCCCGACTCCATCTACGAGCCGTGACATCGTCCCGACGGAGACCGTCAACACTGCACCAGCTGCGGCGAAAAAGAAGAAGGGGCCGAAGAAAAAGGCCACAGAAGAGAATACGGAAGCAAGTCCGGCGGCCCCTAAGACTACCGCTACACCCGCTCCCCCGAAAAAGGGAAAAAAGAAGAAGCGGCCAACAATGGCTGCAAGAGAGGCGGCGCAAAGGAGGGAACATACTGAACCCCCCACCGCTGAGGCCCCGCGGACAGTTGGTCCGCGCAAGGCTGATAAGAAGAAAGGGGCGGCTACACCAGCCACAGTCGCCCCTAAGAGAAAGAAGAAGGCGAGACTTCGCCCCCCCAGCACCGCGGCGGTCACCCTCACCCTTGAGGCGGGGGCTGCGGAAAGGGGGGTGACATATGCGAAGCTGCTCAGCGAGGCCAGAGCGGCGATCGACCTCGGGGAGCTCAACATCCCCAGGCTTGGTTTCCGCCTGGCCGAAACCGGAGCGCGCGTTCTCTCAATCGCTGGAGAGGGCGCGGAGGACAAAGCGGACGCCTTTGCTGCGAGGCTGAGGGCAGTCCTTGACCCGGAGAAGGTGAAGATCGGCCGCCCGGTGAGACGCGTTGAGATGCGCGTCACCGGGCTGGACGACTCTGTCACGGCTGCCGACGTTATTCAGGCGGCCGCAAACGAAGGAGGATGCCCGGCCAACACCATCAGGTCGGGCAGAATAGTAGAGGGGCCCAGGGGCAATGCGTCGCTCTGGATGCACGTTCCTGTCGCGGCCGCCAAGAAATTGTTAATCTCTGGGCGGCTCCGTGTCGGCTGGGTCTCGGCAAAGGTGGCGCTGCTGGCCGCAAGGCCAAAGCGGTGCTACCGATGCCTGGACACCGGCCATGTAGCTGCAAAGTGTGTGTGTTCGGTGGACCTCAGCCGGACATGTTTCCGCTGTGGGAAACCGGGCCACAGGGCGGCTGAATGCGAGGCAGCTCCAAACTGTCCCGTATGTGAGGCTACCGGAAAGCCTAAGGAGCATATGCTGGGGAACAGCGGCTGTGTCACAGCTAAGCCGCCCCCCGGTAAAAACCGGAAGAGTAAGGCTCCCTCAAGGGCTCGGCCGCAGAGGCCAAGAGCTGGAGGCGCAAGGGCGGACCAACCCGCCCCCGCCATGGAGGTAGAGGCCTAGGCCCGTGGGCGGTGATCGGGGGATCGCCGCTCACACTATGGGCCCCGAGAAGAAAAGCTCCCCAATGCCCGGGGAGCTCTCGGAGAGGCAGGCGGCGGCATGTCATCTAGCCGCCGCAAGAGAAGAGAGCCGGTTGCGGCAAGCGCTGCGGGGTCGTGGAAGAATGCTTCCGCGACTCCCACGGCCCCGCGTTTGGCGCAGAAGGAGGGCATCGAGAGGTTTTAGTGAGTAAACCCCGGTGCACCTCCATCAGCGCCGGGGGAGTCTCACATAACCCTGCTGCCCTCCCCCGGGGGCGGCGGGGTATACATAAACGTATTTCCTCTCGTTAAAAAAAAAAAAAAAAAAAAAAAAAAAAAAAAAAAAAAAAAAAAAAAAAAAAAAGGTTAGGTTCCCCCCGACGGTTGCCCGCCTTGTCGTGGCGGTGGGGCTTAGTAGCCGTGGATGGTGGACCACGGCGAAGCAAAGAGGCAACCAGGGCCGGCTGGGCAGGAGGCCAGGCCGGCCCGAGGAGGGGCGCTCCCGGCGGACTGGAGGAGCCGGTCCGCTGCGGACGCGCCTGGCGGTGGGGCCGCAGAAGAAGAGGAGTGCCGGTATTACGGTGCGCCGTACTCCCTATCTTCTGCGGCCGTGGAGGGTCGCAGGGGGAGAGGGTGGTGGTTTTGTGCCGCTATCCCTACCCCCCTGCGAGCTGGCGGGGCCGTTCCGCTTAGAAACGGTATCGGTGGGGCCGCAGAGGAAGAGGCAAGTTCGGTATTGCGGTGCGCCGCTTGCCCTATCCTCTGCGGCCGAGGTGTGAAGTGAGAGGCTCCCTCTGGGGCCCGGCGCAGGGCGCCCGGGGCCGCAGGCGCAAGGGCGGAGCAACCCGCCCCCGCCACGGAGGTCGAAGCCTAGGCCCGTGGCCGGCGATCGGGGGATCGCCGGTCACAGTAAGGGCCCCGAGTGAAAAGCTCCCCAATGCCCGGGGAGCTCTCGGAGAGGAAGCGGCGGCACAACGCCAGGCCGCCGCAAGGAAGAGAGCCGGCTGCGGCACGCGCTGCGGGGTCGTGGAAGAATGCAATGCGATTCCCACGGCCCCGCGAACGGCGCTGAAGGTGGGCATCGGGGGGTTTTAGACGGTAAACCCCGGCGCACTCCATCTCGCGCCGGGGGAGCCCGTCATACCCCTGCCGCCCTCCCCCGGGGGCGGCGGGGGATACGTAACGTATTTCCCCCCGTTAAAAAAAAAAAAAAAAAAAAAAAGGTTAGGTTAGGTTAGGTTAGGTTAGGTTAGGTTAGGTTAGGTTAGGTTAGGTTAGGTTAGGTTAGGTTAGGTTAGGTTAGGTTAGGTTCCCCCCCCCCCGGGGCTCAGCCAGTTCGTCCTCGTTCGTGGCCCTGGGCAACGCTTGGGTGCGCCACCTCGTCTTTTGCGGGGTGAGGTACTCACGCGGCTGAAGGCTGGCACTATCTATCTTTTCTTCTCTATCTTTCACCACCTATTTTGTTTAACTTTCTTGTTTTTGCATTAGTGTTTATTTTGTTTTTCTATCTTTCACCACCTTTTCTTTCATCTCCAACTATCTTTCCTTTTTATTTAACTCTTCTGATGGGGGAGCTCACCCCCGAAAAAGAGACCGCGACCCGGGGAGTCGGAGTTTAACGGAATGGAAGATCGCATTAGTCAAAATAATCTCCGGGTGGGTCCCAGCGATGGGGAATCCCACACCCCTGCTTCGGCGGGGGTCAGGCCCGTGTATACGGAGGGGCCAACTACTGCGAGGGTAGAGGAGGAGGTCATAGCGATGACGCAAAAGGAGTCGGGCGCGATGGCGCGAACGGGTCCGAAACTGGCGCACCTTACCGCGCCAGCGTCGGAGCCCCTAACGGACGAAGAAGTGGACTTCTCACAGCCGGTCCCTGATGGCAGGCGCCGGCTGCTCGAGTTGCTCCGAAAAAAGGCTCTGAGGGGCGACACGAAGGGAATGCCGCGCGTGATGCTCACGCGCGCGCTGCTCCCCGAGCGCCCACCCACTGGACATGACAGCGAGGACTTCCTCTCGGACTCCAGTGATATGTCTGGCATATCGCTGGACTCCGAGGGGCTGCCCGCAATCCCCCCGGAAAGGACAGGCCTGAAGAGGCGAAATTCGGAAGATGATCTAGCACCTCCCATTAGCTAAGGAAGCGGTGCCAAAAATGAAGAGGGACGTGGCCGGCCACCATCAACCGGCCAATACGTCGGCCTAGCTCGGGCCCAAGCAGAGCTAAATAGAGAGAAGGCGGAAAGCCTCCGGCTTCAGGCCGAGGCCGAGATCGCCGAAACGGCAAGGGTAGCGAGACAGGCGAGAGCGCCCATCTGCTCTGGCCCCACCGCACCCGCAGAAGAAGCGTCGGAGCTGACGAGTGCAGCCCTGACCAAGAGGGTCGAGGCTTCGTTGGAGTCCATCAATATGGTCGCCAGGAAGTCCTCGAACCTCAAAGGGACCTACCAGAGGTACCTTAAAGAGGCGGTAGCGTGTATAAGAGCGGCGGTAGACGAGATGAAGGACCGCTCCGCTACCGAGGAAATGAAGAGGCTGGAAGCCCAAAACGCGCGGCTCGAAGCTCAAGTCGCCAAAATGCGTCAAGAGATCGACGAGCTGCGCCGGCAGACGGCAAAACCTGCGGAAAGTGACATGCGCCAGCTGTTGTCGGAGGTCTCTCGTACCAACATAGAGACCTTCGGCAACATGCTGAACGCCAGGCTGGCCGGTCTGGAGGACAGACTCCTGCCGGAGCCCAGAAGACGACCCCCGCTGGCGGCGGACAGTGCCATTGTTGGCACCACGCCAGCGCCGGCGGCACAAAAGGCAAAGGCACCGAAGCCGAAAAAGGCAACGGCACCCACTAACGCGACAGTGACGGCGCAGGTTGCGGCGGCCCCAAAAGAGGCACCGCCTGCACCAGCCCCGCCGAAGGCCACAAAGGCCAAGAAGAAGAAAACTAAGCGACCATCGATGGCCGCTCAGGAGGTGGCGCAAGGGGGGGCGAACAACGACCCCTCCCCCGCCGAGGCCCCGTGGACCACTGTAGGTCCACGCAAGGCCAATAAAAAGAAGAAGGGGGCGGCTACTCCATCTAAAGCCGCCTCCAAGAAGAAGAAGGCGAGGCTTCGCGCCCCAGCCACCGCGGCGGTTACCCTCACCATTGAGGAGAAGGCTGCGGAGCAGGGGGTGACATACGCCCAGCTTCTGAAAGAAGCCCGGGCGAAAGTCGATCTCGGGGAGTTTGGTATCCCGAGGCTCGGCTTCCGCCTGGCGGAAACAGGCGCGCGCGTGCTTACTATCGCAGGTAAGGAGGCGCAAGCGAAGGCAGACGCCTTCGCAGCAAAGTTGAGGGCTGTTCTAAGCCCGGAAATGGTGAGAGTCGGCCGCCCGGTCAAATGCGCGGAGATGCGCGTCGCCGGGCTGGACGACTCAGTGACGGCCGCCCAAGTCATCCTGGCGGCCTCACAGGAAGGAGGATGCCCGACCAGCTCTATCAGGTCGGGTAAAATTGTGGTGGGACCGAGGGGGGACGCGTCCTTATGGATGAGCGTCCCCGTCGAGGCCGCTAAAAAGCTGCTCAGCTCTGGGCGGCTTCGCGTGGGCTGGGTCTCGGCAAAGGTGGCGCTGCTGGCCGCGAGGCCAAAGCGGTGCTACCGATGCCAGGACACCGGCCACGTCGCGGCGAAATGCCAGTCCTCGGTGGACCGCAGCCGGAGTTGTTTCCGGTGCGGGAAGCCGGGGCACAAGGCGGCAGAGTGCGGAGCGGATCCGCTCTGCTCGCTCTGTGAGGCCACTGGCAAACAGGAAGTGGCTCACGTGCTGGGGAGCGGCGGCTGCGTCTTTGCAAAGCCGCCCCCCGGCGAGAAAAGGAAGCGAAAGGCTCCCTCCAGGGCCCGGCTCAAAAAGCCGCAAGCCCAAGGCGCAAGGGTGGTTCAACCTGCCCCCGCCGTAATGGAGGTTGAAGCGTAGGCCCGTGGGTGGTGATCGGGGGATCACCACCCACAGCATGGGCCCCGAGATGACAAGCTCCCCAATGCCCGGGGAGCTCTCGGAGAAGGAGCCGGTTGCGGCTATTAGAAGTGGGCCGGTTGCGGCACGCGCTGCGGGGTCGTGGAAGAATGCTTTGCGATTCCCACGGCCCCGTTAAAGGCGCTGAAGAAGGGCATCGGGGGGTTTTAGACGGTAAACCCCGGCGCACTCCATCTCGTGCCGGGGGAGTCCGTCATACCCCTGCCGCCCTCCCCCGGGGGCGGCGGGGGATACGTAACGTATTTCCCCCCGTTAAAAAAAAAAAAAAAAAAAAAAAAAAAAAAAAAAAAAGGTTAGGTTCCCCCCGACGGTTGCCCGCCTTGTCGTGGCGGTGGGGCTTAGTAGCCGTGGATGGTGGACCACGGCGAAGCAAAGAGGCAACCAGGGCCGGCTGGGCAGGAGGCCAGGCCGGCCCGAGGAGGGGCGCTCCCGGCGGACTGGAGGAGCCGGTCCGCTGCGGACGCGCCTGGCGGTGGGGCCGCAGAAGAAGAGGAGTGCCGGTATTACGGTGCGCCGTACTCCCTATCTTCTGCGGCCGTGGAGGCTCGCAGTGGGAGAGGGTGGTGGTTTTGTGCCGCTATCCCTACCCCCCTGCGAGCTGGCGGGGCCGTTCCGCATAGAAACGGTATCGGTGGGGCCGCAGAGGAAGAGGCAAGTTCGGTATTGCGGTGCGCCGCTTGCCCTATCCTCTGCGGCCGAGGTGGGAAGAGAGAGGCTCCCTCTGGGGCCCGGCGCAGGGCGCCCGGGGCCGCAGGCGCAAGGGCGGAGCAACCCGCCCCCCCGCCACGGAGGTCGAAGCCTAGGCCCGTGGCCGGCGATCGGGGGATCGCCGGTCACAGTAAGGGCCCCGAGTGAAAAGCTCCCCAATGCCCGGGGAGCTCTCGGAGAGGAAGCGGCGGCACAACAACAGGCCGCCGCAAGGAAGAGAGCCGGCTGCGGCACGCGCTGCGGGGTCGTGGAAGAATGCAATGCGATTCCCACGGCCCCGCGAACGGCGCTGAAGGTGGGCATCGGGGGGTTTTAGACGGTAAACCCCGGCGCACTCCATCTCGCGCCGGGGGAGCCCGTCATACCCCTGCCGCCCTCCCCCGGGGGCGGCGGGGGATACGTAACGTATTTCCCCCCGTAAAAAAAAAAAAAAAAAAAAAAAAAAGGTTAGGTTAGGTTGGGGCTCAGCCAGTTCGTCCTCGTTCGTGGCCCTGGGCAACGCTTGGGTGCGCCACCTCGTCTTTTGCGGGGTGAGGTACCCACGCGGCTGAAGGCTGGCGCTATCTCTTTTCTTCACTATCTTTCACCATCTATTTTGTATAACTTTCTTGTGTTTTGCATTTAGTTTTATTTTATTTTTCTATCTTTCACCACCTTTTCTTTCATCTCGTTACTATATTTCCTTTTTATTTCACTCTTCTGATGGGGGAGCTCACCCCCGAAAAAAGAGACCGCGACCCGGGGTGTCGGAGTTATGGTCATGGAAGGTCGCGCTTTGAAAAGTATTCCCCGGGTGGGTCCTCTCTCTGAGAGGGAATCCCACCCTTCTGCTTCGGCGGAAGGCTGCCCCACGTATACGGGGGGGGCACAAATCGCGAGGGTTGAGGAGGAGAAGGTCGTAAGGACGACGAGTGTTGAGGAAGGCGCGACTGCGCGCGCGAGTCCGGAGCCAGTGCACCTAACCGCACCGGAGACGGGCTTGCTTACCGACGAAGACGTCGACTTCTCGCAGCCGGTCCCTGATGGCAGGCGCCGGTTGCTCGAGCTGCTCAAAAAGAAAGCATTGAGGGGCGATCAAGGGCTGCCGCGCGTGATGCTTACGCGCGCGCTGCTTCCCGAGCGCCCCTATAAACCCGGACTTGACAGCGATGACTACCTCACGGACTCCAGTGATATGTCTGGCATATCACTGGACTCCGAGGGGCTGCCCGCAATACCCGATCGTGACGCACCTCGAAAGAGGAAACCCAATGACGACGATGTGCCGGCCCTTAGTAAGGGCGCGGTACCCAAGCCCAAAAGGGGACGTGGCCGGCCACCATCAACCGGCCAATACGTCGGCCTAGCAAAGGCCCAGGCTGAATTAAATCGGCAAAAAGCGGAGAGCCTCCGATTAGAAGCGGAGATGGAGGTCGTAGAGACGGCACGGGCGGCAAGGGAGGAGCGAGCCTCCCCCCGCCCAAGCCTCACACTGGTCGGAGGTGACCAGGACAAGATAAAGACGAGCGCGGCACTTAACGCGAGTGTCGAAAGGTCATTGGAGACCATTACCATGGTCGCTAGCAAATCTAGCAATTTGAAAGGGACGTATCAGCGCTTCTTAAAGGAGGCGGTCGCTATATTAAAGAGGCCGTCGACGAAATGAGGGGACGCTGTCTCACGGATGAGCTGCGGGTTCTGGAGACCGTTAACGCGCGACTACAACAGCAAATGGAAGTAATGCGCCAGGAGCTGGAGGAGTTGCGGCGACAGGCCTCTAAGCCCGCCGCTCAAGATTTGCAGCAGCTGTTGTCGGAGGTTTCGCGATCTAATATCGAAACCTTCGGCAACATGCTGAATGCAAGGCTTGCCGGTTTGGAGGATAGACTCCTTCCGGAGCCTCGGAGGAGACCCCCGCTGGCGGCGGATAGTGCCGTTGTAGGCACCACGCCGGCGGAGAATAGTAGAAAAGCACCGAAGCCAAGAAGGCGACGGCGCCAACGTATGCGGCAGTGACGGCGCAGAGCGCGGCGGCCCCAATAGAGGCACCGCCGACGCCTGCCCCCCCCGTCAAAGGCCCCTAAGACGAAGAAGAAGGGTAAGAAGCGGCCATCAATGGCCGCCCAGGAAGTGGCGCAAGGGGGGGCGAACACCAGCCCCTCCCCTGACGAGGCCCCGTGGACCACCGTTGGGTCACGTAAGGCCAGGAAGGAGAAGGGGGCGGCTAAAACACCCAAGGCCGCCTCAAAAAAGAAGAAGAGAAAGGCAAGACTTCGCCCCCCCACGTCCGCGGCCGTCACCCTCACCCTTGAGGCGGGGGCTGCGGAGAGGGGGGTATCATACGAACAGTTGCTGCGTGAGGCCCGGATGAAGATCGACCTCGGGGAGCTCAGCATCCCCAGGCTCGGCTTCCGCCTGGCCCAAACGGGAGCACGCGTCCTGACAGTGGAAGGAGAGGACGCAAATAAGAAGGCAGACGCGCTTGCTGCACGAATGCGAGCGGTCCTAGACCCGGAGAGCGTAAAAATCGCCCGCCCGGTGAAACGTGTCGAAATGCGCATCACCGGGCTGGATGACGCAACAACAGCCGCCGACATAATAGAGGCGGCTGCAAAAGAAGGGGGTTGCCCGGCTATCAATATCCAGTCGGGCAAAATCGTTGTGGGCCCAAGGGGAACCCGTTCCCTATGGCTAAAAGTCCCAGTAGCGGCCGCCAAGAAACTCCTGAGCTCTGGGCGGCTGCAGGTCGGCTGGGTCGTGGCTAAGGTGACACTGCTGGCCGCGAGGCCTAGGCGGTGTTACCGATGCCTCGACAACGGTCACCTTGCCGTGAACTGTAAGTGCTCGGTGGACCTCAGTCGGACATGTTTCCGCTGTGGGAAGCCGGGCCACAAGGCGGCTGAATGCGGGGCAGAACCGAACTGCCCCGCGTGCGAGGCTGTCGAAAAGCCGAAGGGGCATGTGCTGGGGGCTGCTGGCTGCATCACAGCTGCCAAAAAGCCGCCCCCCGGCAAGAAAAAGGGTAAGGCTCCAACAAAAAAGGCCCGCTTTAAGGAGCCAAAGGCCTCAGGCGCAAGGGCGGTTCTGCCCGCCCCCGCCGAAGTGATGGAGTCCTAGACCCGTGAGCAGCGATCGGGGGATCGCTGCTCACACTATGGGTCCCGAGTGCAAAGCTCCCCAATGCCCGGGGAGCTCTCGGAGAGGCAGGCGGCGGCACAACACCAGGCCGCCGCAAAGAAGAGAGCCGGTTGCGGCACGCGCTGCGGGGTCGTGGAAGAATGCAATGCGATTCCCACGGCCCCGTGAACGGCGCTGAAGGTGGGCATCGGGGGGTTTTAGACGGTAAACCCCGGCGCACTCCATCTCGCGCCGGGGGAGCCCGTCATACCCCTGCCGCCCTCCCCCGGGGGCGGCGGGGGATACGTAACGTATTTCCCCCCGTCAAAAAAAAAAAAAAAAAAAAAAAAAAAAAAAAAAAAGGTTAGGTTAGGTTAGGTTAGGTTGGGGACGATACCGGTTCCTCCACGTTGGTGTCCCTGGGCAACGCCTGGGTGCGCCACTCCGCTTTTTACACGGGGTGAGGTACTCAGGCGGCTGAACGCCGGTCTTTCTCTATCTTTTCACCACCTTTTTATAGTTTACTCTTCTTTTTGCATTATTTTATTTATTTCGTCTATCTTTCAACACCTTTTCTTTCTATCTTTTCTCTTTTATTTACTCTTCTGTGCGTGTGTGTTAGGTTTTGCGTGTTAGGTTTTTGTTTGAATGGTGATGGATGGGCTTTTACGGCCCCTAATCCAGGGTTTGTGGTGCCCGGCCGTGGGATGCGTGGCGAGCAGGCGGCTCGTCCCAAGGGCACTGGGGCAGAATCCCCCCTGATGGATCGGGCGTGACTCAGCCCATATCCGAGCAAATATGGAGAGCAATAAGGAAACTATTCCCCGGGTGGGTCCTCTTAGGAGGGAATCCCACACTCCCGCTTCGGCGGGGGGTCGCCCCACGTATACGGGGGGGGCACCTGTTGCTGTGGAGTCGGATGAGGAGACCGTGCTAAAGACGGTGGAGAAGGAGAGAGGCGCGATGGCGCAACCAGGCCCGAAGCTGGCGCACATTACCGCGCCGGAGGCGGGCCTCCTGACTGACGAAGACGTCGACTTCAGTCAGCCGCAGCCCAACGGGGTTGAGCGGCTACTGAAGTTGATGCAGAAAAAGAAGATGCGGGGCGACCCAGACTTGCCGCGCGTGCTTTTAACGCGCGACGTGATCTTGCCGCCGCCCCAATTACCTAACAGAGACAGCGAGGACTATCTCTCGGATTCCAGCTGCATGACTGACATGTCGCTGGACTCCGAGGGATTGCCCGCACCCACCGGACGAACAACCCCCCTTAAGCGGCGGTTACACCCGGACGAGACAGAGGCGGCGCCGTCCACCAGCAAAGGTGCGGTGCCGAAGGCCAAACGGGGACGCGGCCGCCCGCCTACCACCGGCCAATACGTCGGCTTGGCTAAGGCGCAGGCCGAATTGAACCGAGAGAAGGAGGAAGCGCTTCGGCTTCAGGCCGCAGAGGAAGTCGCCGAGTCGTTGAGAACTGCGCGGGGCGCACGCGCGTCTATCTGCGCAAGCCCCGCCGCAGCCACTGGAGAAGACAGGTCGGAGCAGACCAGCCATGCTCTGGCCAAGGGTGTTGAGGCCTCGCTGGAGGCGATAACCATGGTCGCCACGAGGTCCCAAAATTTGAAAGGGACATTTCAGCGGCACCTCAAAGAGGCAGTTGCTAATATCCGGGCAACTTTCGCCGAAATGAGGAGCCGCGGACAATCGGAGGAGATGAAGGCTTTGGAAGCCCAAAACGAAAGGCTTCAACGGCAGCTCGACGAAATGCGCCGGGAGCTTGAGGAGCTACGTCGCCAGGCGTCCAAGCCCGCCACCAACGAACTGCAACAGATGTTGTCGGAGGTCTCGCGCTCTAACATCGAGACCTTCGGCAACATGCTGAATGCGAGGTTGGCAGGCATCGAGGACAGGCTCCTACCAGAGCCGAGGAGAAGGCCACCGTTGGCTGCAGACAGTGCTGACATCCGAGTCAGCACCCCGCAGACGGCGGAAAGAACGAAGGCGTCGAAGCCCAAAAAAGCGACGGCGCCAACGTACGCAGAGGTGACGACGACACGTGCGGCGGTCCCCCCAAAAGAGGCACCGCCTGCACCGGCCAAGAAGAAGGCGATAAAGAAAAAGCGGCCATCAATGGCCGCTCAGGAAGCGGCGCAAGGGGGGGAGCACATCGACCCCTCCCCCGCCGAGGCCCCGTGGACAGTTGCAGGTCCACGCAAGGCCAAGAAGAAGAAGGGGGCGGCTACACCAGCCAAAGCTGCCCCAAAGAAAAAGAAAAAGGCGAAACTTCGCCCTCCCACGACTGCGGCGGTCACCCTCACCCTGGGGGCGAACGCTGCTGAAAGGGGGGTGACGTACGCCAAGGTGTTGGCCGAGGCCCGAGCGGCGATCGACCTGGGGGAACTCGGCATCCCCAGGCTCGGTTTCCGCCTGGCCGAGACCGGAGCGCGTGTCCTCACCATCGCCGGTGAGGGGGCGCAAGAAAAGGCGGACGCCTTCGCCACGAGGCTAAAGGCTGTCCTAAAACCGGAAGACGTAAAAGTCGCCCGCCCGGTCCTGTGCGCGGAGATCCGCGTGGCCGGGCTGGACGACTCAATAGCGGCCGCCGACGTCATCCAGGCGGTCGCAAAAGAAGGAGAGTGCTCGGCCGACGACATCAGGTCGGGCCAATTGACGGTAGGGCCACGCGGGGACGCATCATTGTGGATGCGTGTCCCGGTCGCGGCCGCTAAGAAGCTCACAAGCTCAGGGCGGCTGCGGGTTGGCTGGGTGTCGGCGAGAGTGGCGCTGCTGGCCGCGAGGCCTAAGCGCTGCTTCCGCTGCCAGGACACCGGCCACGTGGCGGCGAAGTGCCAGTGCCCGGTAGACCGCAGCCGGAGCTGTTTCCGCTGCGGGAAACCGGGTCACAAGGCGGCCGAGTGCAAGGAAGCGCCCAACTGCTTCTTGTGCGAGGCTGCCGGCAGGCCAGAGAAGGCGCATGTGCTGGGAGGTAGCGGCTGCGTAGCAAAGCCGCCCCCCAGCGCGAAGAGAAAGGCGCCAACCAAAAAGGCCTGGCTCAAAAAGCCCAAGGCCGACGGCGCAAGGGCGGTTCGCGCCCCCGCCATGGAGTTGGACGCCTAGGCCCGTGGGCGGTGATCGGGGGATCGCCGCCCACACTATGGGCCCCGAGACGGCAAGCTCCCCAATGCCCGGGGAGCTCTCGGAGAGGCAAGCGGCGGCATAATACCAGGCCGCCGCATTAGAAGGGAGCCGGATGCGGCACGCGCTGGGGGGTCGTGGAAGAATGCTCTCGCGTTTCCCACGGCCCCTCCATTGGCGCTGAAGATGGGCATCGGGGGGTTTTAGACGGTAAACCCCGGCGCACTCCATCTCGCGCCGGGGGAGTCCGTCATACCCCTGTCGCCCTCCCCCGGGGGCGGCGGGGGATACGTAACGTATTTCCCCCCGTAAATAAAAAAAAATAAAAAAAAAAAAAAAAAAGGTTAGGTTAGGTTAGGTTAGGTTAGGTTAGGTTAGGTTAGGTTAGGTTAGGTTAGGTTAGGTTAGGTTAGGTTAGGTTAGGTTAGGTTAGGTTAGGTTAGGTTAGGTTAGGTTAGGTTAGGTTAGGTTAGGTTAGGTTAGGTTAGGTTAGGTTAGGTTAGGTTAGGTTAGGTTAGGTTAGGTTAGGTTAGGTTAGGTTAGGTTAGGTTAGGTTAGGTTAGGTTAGGTTAGGTTAGGTTAGGTTAGGTTAGGTTAGGTTAGGTTAGGTTAGGTTAGGTTAGGTTAGGTTAGGTTAGGTTAGGTTAGGTTAGGTTAGGTTAGGTTAGGTTAGGTTAGGTTAGGTTAGGTTAGGTTAGGTTAGGTTAGGTTAGGTTAGGTTAGGTTAGGTTAGGTTAGGTTAGGTTAGGTTAGGTTAGGTTAGGTTAGGTTAGGTTAGGTTAGGTTAGGTTAGGTTAGGTTAGGTTAGGTTAGGTTAGGTTAGGTTAGGTTAGGTTAGGTTAGGTTAGGTTAGGTTAGGTTAGGTTAGGTTAGGTTAGGTTAGGTTAGGTTAGGTTAGGTTAGGTTAGGTTAGGTTAGGTTAGGTTAGGTTAGGTTAGGTTAGGTTAGGTTAGGTTAGGTTAGGTTAGGTTAGGTTAGGTTAGGTTAGGTTCTGGTCTTGACGATACAGTCACAAAAGATGCTGTTCTGGCAGCGGTCGTGGCCAAGACGGGTTGCTCTCCGGAACACGTAAAGGGGGGTGACGTCCGTGAAGGTCCCGGAGGAACCGGGACTATGTGGGTGCAGTGCCCCGTGGCTGCCGCCAACACCTTGGTGGCTGCGGGTCGCCTGCTGGTTGGTTGGAGCTCGGCGAGAGTCCAGCCCTTGGAGCCCCGCTCCATGAAATGCTACCGTTGCCTTGAAGTCGGTCATACAGGGCGGCGGTGCACCTCAGACGTCGATAGGAGTAACCTCTGCTTCCGGTGTGGTCAGGCAGGGCACAGGTCGTCTTTCTGTACAGCGAGGCCTCACTGCGTGATTTGTTCGGCGGCAGGGAGAAATGCCAATCATACAATCGGTGGCAAAGGCTGTGCTCCTCTGAAGAAGGGGCGCAACCGGAGGAAAACAACTAAACCTCAAGTGGAGGGTCGGCCTCAAGCCCGACAAGACATAGCAATGGATGTGAACAATGGATAGCCGGCCCATAGAATTACTCCAGGCGAATATAAACCATTGCGCCGGCGCCCAGGACCTGCTATTTCACGCCCTGGTGCAGTGGCAAGTCGATGTTGCAATAGTGGCGGAGCCCTATTATGTCCCGGCCCGCAACACCTGGGTTGGTGACCTGATGGGCTCCGTCGCTGTACACGGAGCTGACACTGGCCCCCCGCTTGTTGTGCGGGAAAGAGGCCAGGGATTCGTGGCGGTGGATCGGGGGGAGTACACGATCTTCGGCGTATACTTCTCCCCGAACAAAACGCTTGCCGAATTTGAGACATTTCTAGGTGAGTTGCAGGCGGCCGTTTTAAGAGCGGCCCCAAGGCCCGTTCTTGTCGCCGGTGACTTCAACTCAAAGAATTCAGCATGGGGCTCCCCAGTGACCGACACCCGAGGGGATGCCGTGCTAGAATGGACTGTTCTGACCGGTCTGTCGCTTTTAAACCGCGGGGACACACCAACATGCGTTCGGCCGCAGGGGAGCTCGATTATCGACCTCTCATTCGCCAACCCCGCGGTTGGACGACTGGTCCAAGATTGGAGGGTAGTGGAGGGCGTGGAGACGCTGTCGGACCATTTATATATCCGATTCAGTGTCTCCCCCTCGAGTTCTACTCGGACAGTTACGCGCTCGCCGGAAAGTGCATCAGAATTCCCGCGCTGGGCACTGACCAGACTGAACACGGAAGCGCTAAAGGAGGCGGCAGAGGTAGAGGCCTGGACGCCGAGGCCTACGGCTCTTGTGAACGTTAATGAGGAGTCACGTTGGTTTCGGGGGGCTTTGTCCAGAATCTGCGACGCAGCCATGCCTCGCATTCGCGGCCCTCCCTCAAAAAAGCAGGTGTATTGGTGGACGGACACGATCGCGGAGCTCCGTCAGCAATGCGTTAATGCACGTCGACCGTACCAGCGACAAATACGCAGGAGGACAAGAAACGAGTCGTTAGAAAGGCGGCTCAGAGCCGAATACAGCGCTGCCAAGAGCGCTCTACATCTGGCCATACAGCAGGCGAAGGAGGCTGCTCGGGAGGAAATGCTGGCGGAATTAAATCGGGACCCATGGGGGCGCCCGTATCGAATGGTGCGCAATAAGATCGGCCGTGGTCCGCCAGTAATTGAGACGCTGCCTCCAGAGCAGCTTTCCTTGATCGTGTCGGCGCTTTTCCCGACTGTCGCGGTATATGAGTCGCCTTCTGAATTTGAGACGGCGCCGATGGAGGAAGTTCCGCCGGTTTCGGAGGGTGAGCTTGACTCAGCCATCCTTAGGCTGAGTGAGCGAAAGACTGCGCCCGGCCCGGACGGAATTCCCGGACGGGTTTGGGTTAAGTCCATGGGTCCGCTGAAGGAGAGGATGCGGGAACTCTTCAGCGCGTGTCTGACCCAGGCGGAATTCCCACAGCACTGGAAGGAGGGTAAGCTGGTGCTCCTCAGAAAAGACGGTCGCCCGGCTGACTCACCTTCGGCCTACAGGCCCATAGTGCTACTGGATGAGGCCGGAAAACTCCTGGAGAGAGTGATCGCGTCTAGGGTGATCAAACACCTTGAGCGAGAAGGTCCAAACCTGTCCGGGGCCCAGTTCGGCTTCCGCGCGCAGCGCTCCACCATAGACGCGATCCTCGAAGTGAAAGAGTTCTGCAAGGAACAGACGGAGAACGGCGCAGTAGTGTTGGCGGTTTCATTAGACATCGCCAATGCATTCAACACCTTGCCATTCGAGGCAATCGAGGATGGTCTCCGATATCACAGACTTCCTCTGTACCTGCGCCGGATTATCGGAGGATATTTAAGACGGAGAGTGATTATTTGTGCCGGTCGAGACGGGTTGGTCATACGGTTCGTCACATGGTGCGGTGTTCCACAGGGGTCTGTCCTTGGCCCTCTCCTGTGGAACATCGGCTATGATCGCGTTCTGCGTGCGGCTCTTCTCCGCGGGCTTCGTCTCGTTTGCTATGCAGACGACACATATCTTCTAGCCCGCGGAGAAACTTTTGAAGAGGCAATTCGTCTGGCGAGAGTGGGCGCGTCCCAAGTCGTGGCGCGTATCGAGGCGCAGGGGTTGAGAGTCGCTGTAGAAAAGACGGAGGCCATATTTTTCTATGGACCCCGGAAGCGGCCCCCCGCGGATGCGTCCCTTCGCATTGGAGAGGTCAGTGTGCCAATCGGATCGGAAATGAAGTACCTGGGTCTGGTCCTAGATTCCAGGTGGACCTTCACTGCACATTTCCGCCGATTGGTACCTAAACTTAAAAAGACGGCCGTGGCCCTTGGACGTCTCCTGCCCAACATTGGAGGTCCGGGGTCCACTTGCAGGCGGCTCTATACAGGGGTCCTTCAATCTATGGCCCTGTATGGAGCCCCGATATGGACGGAACATCTTAGCGTCCAAAATAAGGCGTTTTTGAGAAGCCCGCAACGCGCAATGGCGCTGCGGATTATACGCGGTTACCGTACGGTGGCCGGCGAAGCAGCGTTAGCGCTGGCAGGGTCCCCTCCGTGGGACTTGGAGGCTCGTGTGCTGTCGGAAATCTACTACCGCACAGCGGAGGTGAAAAAACGTGGAGAACGGGTGCCACAAGAACAGGCAGCCCGATGGCGCCGCCAGGCGCGGATCATAATAATGCGCACCTGGCAGGACCAAATGGCGTCCCCAACTGCTGGCCACAGGGTAGTGGCAGCAATCCGGCCGATACTGATAGAATGGGTGGCACACTGCAAGGGCGTCCTGACATATCGGGTGGTGCAGATGTTGACAGGACACGGGTGCTTCGGCCACTATCTGCACCACACGGCTAGAAGGGAACAAACGCCCCAGTGCCACCATTGCCCGGACGACGACGATACGGCGCAGCACACGCTCGTGGCTTGCCCAGCCTGGACCGAGCAGCGAGCGGAGCTATGCGCCGTCCTCGGATTTGACCTAACCCTCCCGGCCATACTTTCATCTATGGTCCGGTCGAGAGAAGCTTGGGAAGCAGTGACCACCTTCTGCGAATCTGTTATGTCGCAGAAAGAGGCTGCAGAGAGGGAACGGGAGGCAAATGAAGCCGCCGATCCTATAAGGAGGCGTGGAGGGCGCAGGCGCGCACAACACGAGCGCCAACTCCCGCCCTAAAAGGGCTCGGGTGACGGATTGGGGAATCCGTCGCCCATTGCACGAGCCCTCTCCGGTTGCAGAGCGTCCGGTGCCTCGGACTGCTCTCTCGGAAACAGCGGCAACCGTCGCTGACAGGTAGCCGCGAGGAGCTTTTGCTGCTAAGCAAATGCCGCTAACTGGGCCGCTGCTGTTATCGCCTCAGGCGGGTCCGGCGG
>JAYRCH010000873.1:0-61146 GCA_037179445.1 Phengaris alcon alcon
TTCCAATAGAAACCTGCCAAATTAGAGACATTTTTGCTCGCACGCTCCGCTCGCTCGTTTGCAACGTACAGAACAAAATAATGTTATTTCTAATATTTAGTAATCTATGGTCTATTTTGCGCTTTTGATTATTCCAAAAAATTAAACCTTTCAGATAGGTATTTGTTACAAATTAAACCAGAACAATTGAAAAAAAAAAAAAATTGTCTAATTTTATCCTACGAAATTATAGAATTTTTTACTCGCTCGCTTTTAACGCACAAAACATAATATATTGTAACAACAACAACAATAAATTATAATTTATTTTGCGCTGTAAAAACTGAATAGCCTATGGGCGGCAAATGTATAAATCCGACACTGTAAATATCATAGACAAAATTTACATACTTTTATTACGTATCTAAGAGGCACAATATCCAAAAAATGAAACTAAAAATTTTAAATATGAATTATGGTCGAACTCCGACCACAGGGCGATCTCTACTTTTGTTAAATCCTCCAAAATACATACATTTAAGAAATCAATACATACATTTAAAATAATAAACAAACGTTGCTTTACTGACTTATAATTATAACGGACAAAATGATTACAGTACAAAAGAAACACCAAATAAATTATTTAACTGTCATTGTCTATGTCGGCAAAAGGCTAAAGCTCATTAATTGTTTGTCGCAAATTACTGTTCTCTGTAACGCCCGGCCCGGCTCGGCTCAGCTCGGCTCGGCTCGGCTCGGCTCGGCTCGGCTCGGCTCGGCCGCGCCTAAGTAAATAAATATTAATTCATTGATAAACGAAACTAGCAGAGCACAGCTCTTATCATAAAAACTCAGTTCCTTACGAGAAACTGTAATTTTATTAAATAAAACGAATAATGGCTAATAAACGAAGAAAGTCGGCTGAACATTAACGAGTTAATTACAATATAGGATGATGACTACATCTAAATTATTTAGTTTCATTAACATGCTCATAAATATTGAGGCATTACTACTTGGTAAATGTATAATGTAGATTGATAGCCTAGGGTTGAAAAGAATCAATTCCTGAGGTAGTTAGACTATAGTCCGAGTAGGAATTGATTCTTTTACCCGTGGCAAACACTCTACTTTTCATTTAGAATATGAGGAAAATAAAACTAGTTGTTTATGTAAGCTATTTATTGATAATAATATATTAGTAGTGCCTATTTAAAATTAATAGTCAAATTAGGACAATTAGTGAAATTAAAAGTTACATTTTTGTTTGGAATATTTATGTTGTTTAATATATTTTGGGAAATTTGGCTGTTCTGGATCAATATTTGGTATCAATATTTCGCTTGAACTCATTTTTAATATTCAATTAAAATCTTAGCACAAAAGTCCGTCACAGATACATAACAGATTTTAGTATCCCGCCAATTTGTATTCCTGTATAATATTTGTATTATATAATTAGTATCCCGCTCGCCGCGTAATTGTCGCGGCACTCGCGGCTTATTCCGCTCAAAGTAGTTTGCGCTAAATTCACACTGGCTGTTTAGAAAGTCATGTCATTTTTCAATAGTTTTTTTTTACATAAAACTCTTCACAGCTGACAGCAGTTCTATTTTTGAAGTTTTGAAGTTTTGTATGAGTTTTTCCCTCCCTATGAAAGGAAAGCAGCATCTTCCACCCAATAATCAGATCAAAACAACACTACTTTCACATAGTATACTAGTGATGACATTTAATATACGGTGAAACAATTAAAATAGTATGAGAAATGAAAAAAAAAAAAAAAATTATGTGATGTTTAGTAATTAGATACATCTAAAAAGTACAAAAAAGTTTAAATTTTTTTTGTGCTAAATTAGTCAACAAAACCTACATCATTAGTTTACTTACATCATCTACAAAAACATTCATTGTGGTAAGTATGAAGTTAAACGCTAAAATATCGGAGATATTAACAAATATGTGCCTGCGGCCGTACGCTTAATACACTTTAGCCTAGGCGTGACGTCACAGCTAGGTACGACTTTAGTATGGAGCGTATTCACGAGACTTGCGAAATTTCGTACACATTAAAATATTATCTTATGATATACTGTTTCGTCTTGAAGTTACTCATATTGAAGAGTACAACTCATTTATGTAATAAAAAAATGTAGTCATCTAGCCTTTTAGTAATATGTTTTATTTCGCAAGACTCCCGAAACAGCCAAGTCATTCCTGTAATAATCATATACGCCAAAGCGTACTTTAATAAGTTTTCATTTCAAGTCCAATATAAAATGTTCCCCGGTTCGTCGTAAAATGATGCAAGTTTTTCCGTAAGTTTTCCGCTGGCTCGGGCCGGCGCGCCGCGGGAGCCCCGGAGCTATTGTACACTGTGCAGCGTATAGATTGTACAGATGTATACGGTCCAGTGTCGAGTCCAGTGTACTGGACGTTAGATGTAACAAGCGCCACGTGCGGACTGCGGGGGATTTTACTGGTAGCATTTAAATGCTACCAGTAAAATCTTCATTCATATGCTTCCTATTTAAAAGTCGAAAACATGTTGAATCTCAATTTCAACGGCAGGTTTTATGTTTGTGTATTTTGTAGTTGTGTTTCTTATGTTTTGTAACGATGCAGATAAAATATTGAAATCTCTGTGCCCTGAAAAATATAACATTTTTGTAACATACCCGATTGCTAAATATCTAACGACTAGATGTTGGCCGCGACTTCATGTGCGAAATCAATTTCGCCGCGATTAAAAGTAGCCTATGTACTTCCCCGTAGTCTGATCTATGTCTGTGCAAAGTTTAATTAAAATCGGTCGAGTAGTTTCGGAACCTATTAAGTGCAAATAAACAAACAGACAAGACATTACTGTTTAGAATATTAGTAGTATTTATAGATAGTAAGTAGGTATAGATTTAACGCTAAGCCCTCGTTATCACTTTTTGTTATCGCGGCGGCATTAGCAAAAACAACAGCAGCGGCAGCAATTTAAAATATCGACGCTCATGTGTTCAATTATAATAGCATTAGCGCAGAGTTCTATTTTCAGCTCTGTTTTAACTTACACCACGTTACAAAAGCGCTCGTGAGAACGAACGCTAAGTCGTCTGTTACTAAAATAGCGTCCTGTGACTCTGCAGCTGTCAGCTGTGACTAGCGCGTAGCCGATAACTACATCGGCTACGATACTTCCAAATAAATACGCTACCTACATCTACCCGGCACCGGATATCGCGATAGCAGCTATCTCCAGCCGTCGCTCAGCGTCAACACTCAACCCGCTCGTGCAAAAATCCATTACTGCAAACCGCGCATAATGCATTGCAATAATCCGATTATAGCGGACCTGAGACGGTGGGTGTGCGGGACATGTAAGTGCCGGGTGTCGCGCGCGGGGCCGCCCCCGCTTCCGTTGAGTTATCCGTGCGTCGAGCACGCTTGGGCCGTTTAGCGGAGAAAATGACGAGTTGCTGTGCGTGCATGACACGAGGCCAATATTCATTAGGTAGTCAAATGAACAGCTAGGCTCATTTTAGAGTGAGTCCTGTGCATTTTGCTCGGTTGTCTTGCTCTTAAAAATTATTATAATTTCTCCCCCTCTAGAAGTTCTAAGCCTCACTGTCGATTTTGATGCTTTAGCGGTTTGTAAACCTGTACACCGGTTTACAAATAATTGCCATTTACCAAAAGGGAGAGCGCAAATATTCAGCCGGTCCGGTCCGCACAAAAAGCACTAAAGCACTTCACAAAATAAACCGCACAATATAAGTCCGTCATTTGTCAGGCTCGAAATATATGGTCTGCCATACTCGCGGCGGAATATATTATGTCCCTTAATACCTGTCACTAATGCGGCCCATATTATATTTACTATATTGAGCTGTATGTTAGGACATTCACCGCGTTACACAGAAACGGCTAATAATTTTACTATCGACAGAGGAAAATCGTATTCGTTTACCACGAAATTACAAAGCATTTTTTTCAATAACTACCTCCAGTTAGTAATGTAATAAAACGAACATTAAGAAATATGACAGAAACTAGTCATGCATTTGCACGAAGACCGAGTCCAAAAGACAATATTTAATCCAGCACAAAAGCATTACTAGAAAATATTATCTTATAGTTTAAACGAGACAATCTTCTATCCCCCTTACTAATAAAAATATTTATACAACGGATAAGTTAAACAACGTTGCTGTCTTTGTCTGTCAAGTGACTTTTCCAACGTATTAGACAAAGACTGAAACGTTGTTTAACTAATCCGTTGTGTAAATATTTTTATTATTAAGGGGGTATATATATATATAATCGTTATCTCGGCTAACGGCAAACATTTACATATATTTACATGAAATTTAGCACGCAGGGAGGAGAGGCGAGAAAAGTCGATCTAGGTTTTATCCCTGGCCAGGGAAACTGCACATTTTAAAGTTATATAATATGTTTTTTCTTTCGTCGTACAACAATATATCAATAATTTCGACTCTAATAATGTCAGTCCGATTGACAGTTTGGTTAATTTTTGCGTTGTTCGGAAATTCGGAATGTGGTGGTTTCGAACCCCGGTAAAATATTTTTCTGATTATTTTTTATTTTTTTAATTACCAGAGCTCCGAGCAAAGCTCGGTTACACAGGTACTACTTATTAATTACACATGAAGCAAGAACTTTCAGTTCACGTCTACGAGAATTGTGCAACGGGATAAAATTTGGCCGGTAAATAGAAGTTTATTAACCATCACTCACAGAAGGTGTGCAAATATTTTTTTTCAATAATGCTTAGTAATACAAAAAGTAATAAAAAATAACAACAACACACACTGCGGCAGAATATTAACGCACACTACCGTGCGTTTGATAGATACAATATTGTACAATATTGTTACACGTTGGCGTTTGTCAATCTGTCTAGTAAAGGTCGAGTACATATTGTTTTGTATCCGGAACACGTGCATGCTGCTGCTGTTCATGTGATACTTGACGAGCACGATTTTTGGCATGAACATATTATTGTGTATGTGTAAACGTAGCCATACGCTTTCGATTGGACCAGTTACAACTGGTCGTGTATGGGCGTGGATTGGCATGACAGTTTATATTGATTACTGCACATCGTATCAAGCCTGCAGCGCCATGCCGATTGGACGATAGGCAGTGTGCTGTATGGCTACTACGAGGTTAGTCCGGTAGAAGGTCCCCTCTCTGTGTGCACACCATAGTCGAGTGTCACAACACACAGCAGCCCTATGCTCTGCGCACTGCACTCGCTCTCGTCCACGCAACAACCGACCTCGCGTGCTCTAATGCTTCACAACGATTGGTGATTGCAGCTCTAAAGTTAAACTACACTCATCTCAAAACATGAGAGTGCTCGAAGTGAATATTGTCGTTTTATAAGATAAAGGAATGTCGGAGGTCCCGGCAGAGGAGAGGGGAGGGGAGAGGGGAGGTAATAAAACTGCAGCCGTCCTCGCGAGTAACAGAGTAACGGGTTATCGGACTGGGCGGAGTTTGTAATGACTTAGTCGATGTGATTAAATTTGATAGCGGCTGTACATAGATATGTTTCAATATTAACTTTGTATGAATTATTATTGACTTTGGCTTGAAGCGGTTATTAAACTTTTGATTTAATTCCGAGCAGTAAATAGAAAATTAACGAGCAGATGGATCGCCTGATTGCAAGCGATTACCGCCACCCATGGACACTCGTAACACCAGAGGTCATAAGTGCGATCTTAAAATCCCCAAGCCCCCTTGGGCCTCCTGTGGCCACACTCACTGTATTCTGTGAGGCCGTGACATTTATCTGATCGAAACGGCCCTAAGCATAGGTCGAAGCGTAGCACGTTTATTACATGCTTTCTGATATAATACAATACAATGGGTAGTATACAGGTGTATTTTTATCGGGATTAAATATATTTAACTCAACAGTAAGCTACAATATTACGTGAAGAAATGAAAGTAAGCAAAACTAATGGTAATTTACAAAAATATAACATTTTCGGACAACTGTCACCAAGTATGGGCCGGCTTTGATAGTTACGCGCCCGCCGCCAGTATTGTGAGTCCGCGTTGAGTATTTTATAGGATAATCTGGTTAAAATTTATGTGATCACAAGTTATATTTTTGAAACGAGTAATGAATACTGATCACGCTCCTTGAATAACTTTTTTTGTTACGAGAACACCTGTATTGAAACAAGCGAGCTCCAACAGGGCAAAACTAACTACATCTTGGCTGATGGTCCATGATCGTACGACTAAATAATTTCATGTAGTTCATGCAAATCTTTTACGATACATGGAAATATAAATGGAGAAATGAAAATCTAAAACTAAGCTCTTCTAATCACAATCTAGAATTGCATAGTATTCTAGGAGAGTAATTTGTATTAAAGGGTATAAAAGTCTGATGCCGCCAGAAATGCCGACGCAACACATCACGTCACAGCGCTAATTCAACGGTTGATTTTATAAAATAATTAAAAATTATTACATTTGGCGGGAATTCTGCGATGATTTGTAATAAATGACTGGCACAAGTCAGTCAGTGCAAGGAAGAGGGATACGTCACATGATACGGGTCTGCTACGGGGCGCTACGGGGCGCTAAGGGTGCTACGGGGTGCTACGGGGTGCTACGGGACGCCTACGAAGAGTTACGTTGGGCTGTATATCTGCATTTAGTCATTAAGTAATAAGTATTCTCTGTTCAGAGCCAATTTAATCTACACGTAAATAAAAAAATGAAATTCCACCAAAACGTGTCATTGTGTTTTTGTTGCACTGTGAACATATGCCATTGACATGTTCTAATGTCCTCCTTGTCTACATTTAGGTCGAATTTGCCCTGAAGATACTATAGCGAGTGGACGAGGGTAGTGGGAGCTAAAGATGATGCATGCACCGCCATCGATCACAGCTGTCGAACGTCGACCCGCGGCCGCGATTTACGCATCTAAATAGCCGGCAATCGGCACTGGGTTGTATAGTCGCCCAAAATTCCGGTGTACCAATTTTGGACCTTATTGCTATAGTAATAAGCCCGAAAAGTTGGAGACTGGGGCTCATCAAGTACACGCCGCACGCGTGTGTGTGAGTGCGGATGATACGCGGCTATTATGCACGAATACATCGGTATTCATTTGAAATTGAACTCAATACGCTGTCAGTGTCTGTTTAGTTTGAACAAATCATTTGCAAATTGATAGCTTTAAATAGACTTGCGTGTTTTGTTAACTGTCTGGTGTATCGCGATTTTTATTTTGGTTTCAGCTGCTCGCTGATTCGGTTACATTCTTGTGGTTAATTGGTGTCCATTAGTGGAATTAAAATGCGTATGTTTTCATTCCTTGGCGCCTAATCCAAATTACTAAATTAAAAAATTTAAGTAACCCCGAACTATCGAGCAGTGCACGATCTGATGGTGATGAAAAAACGCATCTTAATCACTCCTTACATTTAGGAGCTACGATGCCACGGACATACTGTCTGTCTGTGTAGACTGACAGACAGGCTGACAAGTCAAACTTGTAACACCCTCCTTTTTACGTCCTTGGTTCAAATTTTACTAGTCCTGGTGCTATTGTCTCTATAGTATATAACGAGGTCTCGGACGATCGTCACGAAGTTTACAGCTTCTCTATTAATAGATTAGAATTGCAGCGCGACGTCTGCCAACTGTCTGCGCCGCACTTGCGTAGCCCCGCGTAGTGCGGACAAGGTCCCGCTGCACGGTATACGTTCTACAGGTGCAGCTTTCAAGGCCTCATGGAAATATAGTTTTATTTGGATATAATGTATGTATGTATGTATGTATGTAGGTAATACAATTAGATGTTACAATGTTTTTGAAGCCTTATACATTCCACCTTACGGCATGCGAAAATTTCACAATTATAATATTAATAAAAATTATTACTAGTACCAACAAAAACAAAGATTGATTTACTTATATCTTGTTCAATTGTTTTATATTAACTATTTAATTTACTTATGTCAACATTTTTTAACGTATTATTCACAATTACAAAAAAAATATGAATTGAAGGAAAAATGTAAAAACAAAGTCAGTATAAACATAAAATAAAAATAAAAATTTATCTCATAATCACCATAATAAACATCTCATTAGTGAATATAATAAAAAATAAAAATCTATGCCACAGTCATCATGCCTTTTCATTCGTTATTGGATAATTTATACAGTATTCTCCGAGGGGAGTTACCACTATTGAAATACTGTTGTGTCTGGGACAGTTGGTTTTTAAATGTCGTATGCCCATTATATGTCCAAGCACATACTATATATAAGGCATTCTCCCAACACAGTCAGCCTAGTCCAGAGGAATGAATGGTCAATATGTCAGGGGCCAACCATGTGCGGAGATCCTCCCGATGTTTTCCTTCACCGTTGGAGCGTCCGTATAATGTACTTGAGATCTGAAAAAGTCTCATAGGTACACGCCACAACCTGGGAATCGATCCTGTACTCTCTCGAGTGTACAGGTTCGATTCTGATTCGGTTGAAACGGTCTACCTACTAGGCAACGGAGCTCTTAAAATGAAATCAATAATCATTTACATAAATGTCCAAGTTCATTATATAAAATTAATGTTGTGTCAAAATCATATTATTATTGGTATTAAACTATTATAAATTACTAATCAATATCATTAGGATTTGACAATAATTATTTCACTCTTTAATTAAACTCTATAGTCTTGTCATTTAAAAATTCGGATACAGAATAATAACATTTTTCAATGAGCACTTTATTGACATTCTTTTTAAATCTGCTTAAAGGTTGCTCCTTAATAACGTTTGGTATATGATTGGAGCATAAGAGGAGCCATACATATAACACTCTCTTTTAATAGTGCACTTTTGTATCCACCTGTGCACAATCTGTCTTCATATTGAGATCTTAAATATATAGTCCTAATTCTAGTATGTTTTAAAGTCGGGAATAAGTGTTTATTTGTTTTACAAAAATAGCTATTTCCAAAATAACATGGGAATGTTAAAAGATTATATTATTTAAATGTGGGTACGCAGCTGTCGGTTGCATTTAGATGGGCAATAGATATTTACTACGTTTCTGTGCCTTAAAAATATTTTCTCTCTCGCTACAGTTGCCCCATAACCAAACCTCAGTATGGAAACTACGAAACTGTGATATGCTATCAGTACACCTTGAACATTTACTTTCTTTGTTAAATTAAATAATGCGTAAGCAGCTGAACTGAGTATTGTATATTTCATCTGATTGAGTTTACCATGTCACTTGGCTTTCAATTGTAATTCCCAAAAATTTTGCAGCAGGGACTTTTTCTACTGTTTGGCCATTACGAGTATTATTTATATCCATATTCGTTTCTAATGTCCTTTAATAAAATTGCATAATTTTAGTTTTATCTAATTTAATAATTTATCTATTTTTATTCAGCCAATTTATAAAATTTTGAAGCGTACTGCTTATGTCTTCTTAAGAATTTTTAATACGATATTTGATTACTAGAGTGCTGTCATCAGCAAAAAGGATAGTTGGCTTCAGCATCTGACTCGGTAAGTCATTTATGTACAATGGGGACAGTAGTGGGCCAAATATGTGCTATACTCTGTTCTGTTAACATCCTCCGTGGTCTATTCGTTGGAGCTTGGCTCTCGACTCGGAGGTCATGGGTTCGATTCCCGTATTGGAACAACAATAAATGTTGTTTCCAAGTTTGGTTACGACAATGCAGGCTGATCACCGGATTGTCTGACAAGAAAGATGATCCATGCGTTGGATGTGCAACTTACGACTTTGACAAAAGCATTCAATTGCCATTAACAAACTCAATGTAAATAATATATATTGTACTTTTTATATTATTAGATCATACTTTCGGTGATAATATAAAATTCTTTTGTAAGTAATAAAAATAAAATATCAAAATCACAAAGGACAGACAGATGCATCTAATAACAAATTGATGGCAATAAAAACGCAATAATACTTAATTGAAATATAAAATCAACCACAACGGAGCAGCGGACAGCGCACCGACTGGTTGGTTTATCTAATGTTTATTGATATCAATCTATTGAACTCTTGCCGCAGAGTAAAATATATACTTGTAATACGTACAGAGGAACAGTTTTCGTAGAACAGTCCAAATTTTGTCAGGGCTGTCACAGAAGATGGGGGTAAATTAAACTAAGTCTAAGTCCTATGTCTGTGCTCTTACTGCTAAGTACTAGAACAGAAAATGTTGGGCTCCTGGGTGAGCCTGGTTGGTTTTTTAGGATTCTGTAGTAGGTAACTACAAGAAACCCTTGTAGTTTCGCTCTGTCCGTCCGTATGCCGTCCCTTGCCAACTTCGCTAATTGTAAAGATATAAAATATAAATAGACGACATTTAGTACAGAAATTATAAATTGCATATATACGAGTAGATAGCAACAGAGAAATTATAATAATTATACATTGTTTTACGCATTTAGTCAGGTATAAGAAAATTGTGTAGAAGAGCATTTATAAATTATAATATATTTCAATCCGAGAGCTCCCGATGGTCCATATAGCCCTAATAGTTAGCTTCGGTAGTCCGAAGTAGATAAGGAATCATATCTAATACTACGTTTGGGGGGAAGAAGGGGAAGAAGGGGGTTCCTCAAAGCGCGACGCTTAGTCACCGAGGTAGTGTATGTGTACAAAATCTGAAAACTCCACGTTTTTGGTTTATGTCACGTAATTAATATTTAAAAAAAAAATAACTTTTCTGTTTGCAATAATCTGAAAAAGTGATCACGTAGCAGGTATGGCCCCCAAACCCTCCTAGTAGTGAAACCAACGAAATTTTCCTTTCAATTTAAATTGCTTTGCAAAAGACGAGTTTTTTTTAATTTCATATTATTTATGAAATATAAATAATACCTACTCGAATCTGCGCTAGGCCAGTAGCAGTTATCACTTTCAAATCCATCTCACCCATTTTGAATGTCGATAAACGTTTTACTATTTATGTAGTAGCGACATATAAAATACTGTCGACGCGTTACAGTTAATATACGATTTCATTTTTTTACGTATTTATTATAAAAATATTTGTATTAATTTTTAATATATATATATATATATATATATATATATATATATATATATATATATATGTAAATTAAAAATAAATACAAATATTTTAAATATAAATATTTTAATTTTAATAAATAAAATTAATTATGCATAATTAATTTTGTATAACAATTATGTTTTTCCTTTGCTCATGATGTATTAAAAATAAAAATTAAACTGCATTGAAAATTTTAATTGCATATTATAATGTTAACATTTTAAATATAATTCAAACTGGTTGATCGCAATTAAGGATCCGTCATAAACCGGTACAATTATATTAATTTCCGGGTATATAAATAATGTAACATTATTATCGTTACGTAAAATTCTGTTCTCAGCAAATGTGAACCAGATCCAAACTCGTCTCTAATCAGATCAATTTATGTCATTATCACGGATTATTAAATATATTAATAAAACATTATTTTAAAACCCGTGTACGATATTTAAAAAATATTTTGTTTTAATTGCAGGATTCTCAGGCAATACATAAAGGTTTACATTCGCATAAAATGCGAAATTTCTTTTTTTTAATAATGGAAAATAGTTGGTGTATTCTGAGAACTTCACATTCGAAATAGAACAAACTTCACTCGAACCAAACGAGTGCTAGGGACGTCGTAATTCGTACATAGAATTATACGCCGACTGGTGGACTAGCTGTCAACATCAAATATGACGGATTCAAATCAGTTGATTTCTTCTTCCCAGCAGTTGACAGTTTGCCGTGTTCCGTTTTACATTTCAACTAGCTTAGAACTGAATTGTGTAAACAATTTTTATAAGAAAAAAAAAAAAAAACTAAGAATACTAAAAAGATAGATTACTGAGTCTTCTAAAATACTAAAACGGAACGTAATATATTATCTATACTAGATTAGACTAACACCCGGATTCTGAAAGGCTAATGAAATAGTTGATGAACTAACACGTTGTTGAGTCAACTGGCTCGTTAAATCAATTTGCGTTTCTGAATCGCTAGTTAGTGACAAATTTACTAATCATTGATCATCTTGACAGAACACATTTACGCCTTAAATAGCTTTCCAGGAACCGACCGAAACTGCATTTGACATGAGGTTTGACCATGGGTTTGACATTAGTTTTGTTAACTAACACGTTGATCAAATCAAACGACTGATCAAGCTTTTTGCAACACGGGAAAAAATCCGAATACACCAGAATTGGGCCCCAGCTTCGAGCTGCATACCGATGTAAATGGATATTTATTTATAGCGTAAAATGTATTTTATCTTGTTGAACATCTGCTTTAAATTGTAACATCAAATATTTGTATTCAACGGAATCGAGTAGGACATGAAATGCGTAGAAAACAACTGGGAAAATTAACATAACGCGGATCGCAACCCGCAACCGGATGCGAATATTATAAACTTTGATATCATTAGCAATATCTGTTTATAGGGCGCGGTACAGCTGTGATAAACAATTCCAAATTGATAGGACGCAAATAAAATGTGGTAAAATTCGGTTGCTCTTTTAAAAAAACGATTTGTACAACACGGTCTAACCTATATTTTATAGACACTCGTATTGGTTCATCATAATACGAAACATTTAAATGAGTGACTCCTTTTACTAAAATTGTGTACGTACCATACCACGTTAATCGCGTTAGCACCAGATAAACACCACGACCTCAAAGAAAACCGGCGTGAAATAACGCTTGCGGTAGTATTTAACGGTGCCTAATTGAATAACGAACGAGGTACTCGTATCTCACATTCCTTTTAGCGCGGGTGTCCAACTGGTCAACGTGGCGTGAGGTGAGTGGCTGAGTGGCTGCGGCCGGTGACAGGGTCAGGTCAGGCTGCAGAGGTCAAATCAAATCGAATCTAAACATTTATTCACGTAAGTCACACAGTAACACTTATTATTAACGTCAAGATTATTACAATTCAATACAGTTAACAAATAATTACATTACTAGCTGTTTCCCGCGGCCCCGCCCGCGTAAATATACTATCGGGTATCCCGCGGGAACACTGTACTTTTCCGGGATAGAAAGTAGCCTATCTTTCAATACAGAGTCTAAACTACTACCATACCAAATTTCATAAAAATCCGTTTAGTAGTTTTCGTGTGAAAGCGTAACAAAAAAAATTACATTCGCATTTATAATATTAGTAGGGATGTATGTACAACATTATATTATTTAACCGTTTTATTTTCTTATTAAAATACTGTAATGGTTGAATTGTCGACTTATACATTAAGTGTGGTTTGTCAGTCTTACACAAATTACTATCATACTTTAATCATGCAAAATTTTTAATCAAATTCAAAATATGTGAATTTTAATTTACATAATGTTATTACTATTATTAATTCCATGGTTGAATGTCATTAAAATAATCATTAATTGTGTAGTACCCTTTTACATTAAATTATTTTTGACACATTCCTTAAATTTGTTACAGGGTAAGTTTAGGTTCAAAGTTCATATCAACAGGCGACCTACTGTGAAAGCGTATACCGACTACCGAGTCCCGCAAATGTGTTTTGAACCTTGTGGAGCCGTAAATAGTTAGTAGCTAACTTGTTCTTATTCCTCGTACTAAAATAGTGGGTGTCGGCTTTTCTGTCAAATAGTGAATATGTTTCCTGACATATGTGATATTGTCAAAAATAAACTGTGTCACAGTAGCTGTCGAAATATTTATTTCTTTAAATTTTTCTCCTAAAGAAGATCTGGGTCCTAGCCTATATATAGCACGCCCTGCTCGTTTTTGCAATAAAAATATTGTTTGAATATCAGCAGCACTTCCCCATAATAATTAGCCATAAGATAGTAAGCTATGGAAATAGCTAAAGTAAACTAGACGGGCTGTTCCATCTTACTCTTCTAACCGCAAGAACTACTGAACCACAGAGTAATAAATAAAGATTCTTTGCTATATTGGAAATGTGAATACCCCGTTGAAGCTTACAGTCGAGTGTGAGACCTTAAAAACATTGTATAATCAACAAAATTTAAATTCTCATTGCCAATTTTTATACGAATTGTGCTTGTAGATTTTACATTGGGTATTGTGAATTTTATTAACATTATTAACACACCTCGTTTTTTCGAGTACAAGATTATTAGGCTAAGAACTGACGGAGTAATTTTTTCCCGCGCCCGCCGCGGTTCCGGAACTGCGGTTTTATTTATAAACTCACGAGGCCGCGGTGTCGCTGCTGCCTCGGTTCCGGAACTGCGGTTTTATTTCTAAGCTCACGAGGCCGCGGTGTCGCTGCCGCCTCGGTTCCGGAACTGCGGTTTTATTTCTAAGCTCACGAGGCCGCGGTGTCGCTGCCGCCTCGGTTCCGGAACTGCGGTTTTATTTCTAAGCTCACGAGGCCGCGGTGTCGCTGCCGCCTCGGTTCCGGAACTGCGGTTTTATTTCTAAGCTCACGAGGCCGCGGTGTCGCTGCCGCCTCGGTTCCGGAACTGCGGTTTTATTTCTAAGCTCACGAGGCCGCGGTGTCGCTGCCGCCTCGGTTCCGGAACTGCGGTTTTATTTCTAAGCTCACGAGGCCGCGGTGTCGCTGCCGCCTCGGTTCCGGAACTGCGGTTTTATTTCTAAGCTCACGAGGCCGCGGTGTCGCTGCCGCCGCGGTTGAGATCATCGCCCGCAAACGCGGCGGGCGCAGGTCGCAGGACGCGCGGTTGCAAGAAAACAAATACATACCTGGGCTGATTGATAACTGGCCGAAACGACGAACTTAAAAAATGATACGCAAAAAAGGAATATTACATTATAGTCTGGCATCTTTTTGAAAATAGAACGCCAAATTTGAATTTAATCGAACTGATGGAATTTGTTTGAGAGAACGTAGAACTTTCTCTGTCGTAAATTTTCTTAACAATGGAAAGAAACGAAATTCGTGCGGTGATAAAGTTTTACGTTTTAAAAGAGAAAACAGCAACCCAGATTAAAACCAAGCTAGTCAGTGTTTTAGGTAATTCTGCTCCTGCATTGAGTACAATTCACACCTGGGTTACTGATTTTAAACGTGGAAGACAGAGCTGCGAAGACGCCCACAGGTCTGGCCGTCCAAATGAAGTCACGAATCCGGACATGATAAAAAAATTCACAAAATTGTATTGAATGATCGGCGCTTAAAGTTGCGAGAGATAGCAGAGATGGTGAGCATTTCATCTGAACGCGTTTTTAATGTTTTGCACCAACATTTGGGAATGAAAAAGCTTTACGCGCGATGGGTGCCGCGATTGCTCACTGTAGACCAAAAGTAACGTCGAGCGGACGATTCATCGGAGTTTTTGGCGCTGTTTAACCGAGATCCTAATGAGTTTTTGGGGCGTTATGTAACAGTCGATGAAACCTGGATACGTCATTATACTCCCGAGACAACATAACAATCTAAGCAGTGGACTGAGAGCGGAAAACCTGCGCCTAAGAAAGCAAAAACGGTTTTGTCGGCCGGCAAAGTGATGGCGACTGTTTTTTGGGATGCTCGAGGGATTATTTTCATGGATTATCTGGAAAAAGGAAAAACAATAAATGGAAAGTACTACGCAAGCTTTCTGCAAAAATTAAGTGAAGAAATCCAGAAGAAACGACCACATTTGGCCAAGAAAAAAATTTTGTTCCACCATGACAACGCACCTGCACACACGTCAATGGTTGCAGTCGCCAAATTCAATGAATTGCGGTTCGAATTGCTACCGCATCTACCCTATTCCCCGGATCTGGCCACGTGCGACTTCTACTTATTCCCAAACCTGAAGAAATGGTTAGGTGGCCAGAGATTTTCATCAAATGAAGAAGTCATTGTTGCCGTGGACGAGTATTTTGAGGGGTTGAAATTTATTTTAAATAGATTTTTGAAGTTTTTCTTTGTCGTTTCGGAAACTTATCAATCAGCCCTCGTATACAATATAAGACCATTATATACTACATTGTAGCAATAAAGGAATTTGATTTGATATATATTTACAATAGAATAGAAACCCGCGCGATACTACATGTCGCTCCGCGTCAATGCAGCGCGACCCGCGCGATACTACATGTCGCTCCGCACCGGTGCAGCGCGACCCGCGCGATACTACATGTCGCTCCGCACCGGTGCAGCGCGACCCGCGCGATACTACATGTCGCCCGCCGCGCCGGTGCAGCGTGACCTGCGCGATACTGCATGTCGCTCCGCGCTGATGCAGCGTGACCCGCGCGATACTACATTTCGCTCCGCGCCGGTGCAGCGCGACCCGCGCGATACTACATGTTCATCCGCGCCGGTGCATCGTGACCCGCGCGATACTACATGTCGCTCCGCGCCGGTGCAGCGCGACCCGCGCGATACTACATGTCGCTCCGCGCCGGTGCAGCGGGACCCGCGCGATACTACATGTCGCTCCGCGCCGGTGCAGCGGGACCCGCGCGATACTACATGTCGCTCCGCCCGGTGCAGCGCGACCCGCGCGATACTACATGTCGCTCCGCGCCGGTGCAGCGCGACCCGCGCGATACTACATGTCGCTCCGCGCCGGTGCATCGCGACCCGCGCGATACTACATGTCGCTCCGCGCCGGTGCAGCGCGACCCGCGCGATACTACATGTCGCCCGCCGCGCCGGTGCAGCGTGACCTGCGCGATACTGCATGTCGCTCCGCGCTGATGCAGCGTGACCCGCGCGATACTACATTTCGCTCCGCGCCGGTGCAGCGCGACCCGCGCGATACTACATGTTCATCCGCGCCGGTGCATCGTGACCCGCGCGATACTACATGTCGCTCCGCGCCGGTGCAGCGCGACCCGCGCGATACTACATGTCGCTCCGCGCCGGTGCAGCGGGACCCGCGCGATACTACATGTCGCTCCGCGCCGGTGCAGCGGGACCCGCGCGATACTACATGTCGCTCCGCCCGGTGCAGCGCGACCCGCGCGATACTACATGTCGCTCCGCGCCGGTGCATCGCGACCCGCGCGATACTACATGTCGCTCCGCGCCGGTGCAGCGCGACCCGCGCGATACTACATGTCGCTCCGCGCCGGTGCAGCGCGACCCGCGCGATACTACGTGTCGCTCCGCGCCGGTGCAGCGCGACCCGCGCGATACTACATGTCGCTCCGCGCCGGTGCAGCGCGACCCGCGCGATACTACATGTCGCTCCGCGCCGGTGCAGCGCGACCCGCGCGATACTACATGTCGCTCCGCGCCGGTGCAGCGCGACCCGCGCGATACTACATGTCGCTCCGCACCGGTGCAGCGCGACCCGCGCGATACTACATGTCGCTCCGCACCGGTGCAGCGCGACCCGCGCGATACTACATGTCGCTCCGCACCGGTGCAGCGCGACCCGCGCGATACTACATGTTGCCCGCCGCGCCGGTGCAGCGTGACCTGCGCGATACTGCATGTCGCTCCGCGCTGATGCAGCGTGACCCGCGCGATACTACATTTCGCTCCGCGCCGGTGCAGCGCGACCCGCGCGATACTACATGTTCATCCGCGCCGGTGCATCGTGACCCGCGCGATACTACATGTCGCTCCGCGCCGGTGCAGCGCGACCCGCGCGATACTACATGTCGCTCCGCCCCGGTGCAGCGCGACCCGCGCGATACTACATGTCGCTCCGCGCCGGTGCAGCGCGACCCGCGCGATACTACATGTCGCTCCGCGCCGGTGCAGCGCGACCCGCGAACCACCGCGCACACCGCGGGTGTACAACACGCCGTGAGTTGTGCTTCAAACTTTTACATAGTACATATCTGCATTCTACAGTCACAAAAGTATTTCATAAAAAAGGTAAACTATTTAAATAAATTAGAAACAGAAAAGGTCTCGAGACAGAGGACCGAGGACGAGGTCAAAGGACGATATTTCGATATACACTCATCGTGTTATAAATTGATGATTTAAACATTTTACTGAATTTTAAAATCCGTGGCCCGTGGGGCTCTACTTACGTGTCCAATACACGGCCTGCAAAGTTTTCTATTCTATTATCTATACCAGCACACTCATCGTCTTTCTTCAAAAGACTTCCAAAAAAGGGCAAGGTTATAATATTATATTTCAGTCGTGGATTTTTTACAATATTTTTTTGTATGTTGAAAATGACTTTCAGTAGGTAATCACTTTAGGAATATATTACCTTAATTAATTTAAACCGTTAAAGGTTTTGTAGTTGAAATAGGAAAATATAACGCAAGTGGGTTACCTAAAAAAATCCTGGCTTGGCTATTATATCTTATAATTAATTTCTTATCCTATAATTAATTAGAAATTGAAAACCTACTATTTTGTGAAATTTGTACCCAGCTGTTTAACGGATAAATTTAATACCAATCGAGGGTACGAAACTTATAGAAATTTATAAAGCTGAGTTGTCGACGTTTTTCCTAGCATAACTACCGGGTTAGCAGAATCGAACAGGACGTTCTTTCGAGGTGTATATCACCTATATGCTTATTAAATTAATCTTCTATCAAAATGAAAACTATTTCATTGTGAACACAATGATTTAAGAACATATTTGTAAATATCTCCGATGCGCGTTTTGGTTTTGCGCTTATCAAGTAGTAATAATATTTCTGAGGACAGATATAAATGAAACTAAATATTTGACAGTCACCTCCCCTCCCCCCCTTCCCTCAGTTCGTCGTTACTAACGTCGAGACTCGAGGCCGGGATTCCCCGCACAGCGACGTAACGCCGGAAAGGTCGCGAAAATAATAAAAAATAGATTTACTGAACTTGTATCTGCTTAGTCTGGGCAAATGCGCTAAAACTGCTTAGTTTTAACTTGTAAGTTGGTAAATTTTTAATTGCAAAGTTCCTATAGCATAGTTCGTTTAGATCCAATTCTTACTCACTGATTATTATAAACGCGAAATGTTGTATTATCTGGATGTTTGTTACTCATTCACGCAAATACTACTAAACGCATTTTGATGTGATTAGTAATTTCGTCAAAGGCTCTGAATTAACACATAGGCTACTTTTTATCCCAGCACACGGGTCCCTCGGTATTTCTTTTCGTGCGTACGAAGTAGCGGGGAATGTTTAGTTTAATCCAAACATAAACAAAGAGTCAACAGCGCCCTGTAGTGCTACCAACTTATGTGTCACATATTGACCGTGCAATAGAGACATACAATGACACATTGATTGGGCCGAATTACATGCGTTTCTTTACGTTTAGATTAAATCGGATTTGAACAGAGTACTTATATCAGCTATTTTATTCTCCGTAAGAAAACACGAATGTAAGATCGTACAAGACAAAGTCCTTGTCGGCAAACAGAAGTCTCGTAGCCTGTAACGCAATTACGACGCTCGCTTTTGTGACGTCACGACCCTAATTCAATGATCCCCTTTTCCGGGAATTGTGGGACGCCATCCATCAGTCAGAACGTACCTGCCTCCTCATCAGGAATTCATGACGCAGCAGCCAGTAGCAACATGACCTCGTCTCGGTCTCGGTCATGGTCCGGTTGAATTGGAAGAGAGTATTTTTAGTAGGTGAACTCCAGAACTCTGGAGAACTTCTTTTTTTGCTTGCTGAAGTTTGATTGTTGAAAATGCATACAATTTAACTAGGATCATTATAAAAACACCATAAAAACACCATAAAAACACACAATTGGACAAGTACCCGTAGCGGTGACTGTGGTACAAATTTCAGCAAAAAACGTTTGAATTAACAGTGATAATAATATTATAGTGTGTCTAAAGCAATGTGTTCGTAGCGTCAACGCGTTTACTTGATGTTGTGTTGTTGGTCATAAGTGGACCGAGAAGCCTGAGCGCTGAACTCAACGTGTAACCAGCTAGTAAAGATGTTTATAATCCCAGAGGATTAAACATTTAAACTAAAATAAAAAAGCTTTTTTGTGGTCACGACAGAATAAACTGCACTGTAAATAGAACTACGCATTAATACAATAGAGCCGAAAATAAAAGTGTCAAGTATCAAACGTCATATTTGACTACTCTACACGAACTTCAGCTCTATTGTATTAGCGCAGAGTTCTATTTACAGTGCTGTGCTCTTCTGCGACCACTAAAAAACACTCGTTGGAACGTAGCCTTACTGAACAAGGTACCCTGGAGCATCTTAAACTTTATTTTCGAGCGTCACGCGACTTGCGGTGAACCACTGTCCCGGCTCATTTCAATGGTCATTCAATGGTCATCCTGTGCACAATTACGTTTTGTAGAATATATGAGCCTCATTCCGTGGGATCGATTTCAAGGGCACTAAGGCTGGTATGGTCGAGGAAATTGAATTTTCAGCAGGCGTACTTCGAAAAATGGAACTAAATGTGGGGACAATTTGCTAAACATTTATTTCTAGCTTGTAACAATACTATTCTGACAGTTTTCAAAAGAAATGCGTGAAATGGTACACATAAGAAGAATTTCTAATTGACAATTAAGAAAATTGTTAGAAGTCACTGTAAGAGCGACTTCTTCAAAAGTTGATGTTTCGTAGTGCGATACATTAATGGGACCATTTAGACCTGTTGGACTCAATGTGACACCAATGGTGTCAATAACAGTAATATTGTAACAAATTATCAAATCATAAAGCGCACTCTCGCAAACCTGTACACCTTGTAATAAAAATTTCCGTAATACATCAGCCGGAGGAATGTAAATATTTTACAACTGTTTTATTATTAGTAGTAATTTAATTATAATAAATTATTATAAGATCATTTATATTCGTGTAGGTATATTGTGTTTGAATACATAATTAGTGGTACACGAGCCGCGCACGCCGAATGTACGGGCGAGTAGACGGCCGATAGATCGTTCGGTCGACATATAACGTATTGAAAATATTATAAGCACCAGGGCAAGGCTAAAATCGATGACGCCATAAACGTACAATGTCTACGTCATAATGTGATAACAGTGCGTTTAGGCGTTGCGACGCCGCGCCGCAGTGTGCTGGCCTCGCCCGCCCGTAGTGACGGCTAAATTCGTAAGGATGACGGCCTTGGCCCAAATTTTATAAGTCTCTATAATAATTGCTACGAATTTATAGGAACTAGGGGAAGATGACCGACTGTTGGCATCTCCAATTATTTTTGGCCCCAAAGATTTAAAGTACATACTCTGTGTTGGCCACCGTTCATTTATACACAAATAAATAAGATAATACATTATTAAGTATCTATGAGTATAAAAAGATAAACAAAACGAATATCTAACCAGTATTTGAAATAATTAGGGGGTAGCCAATAATTGGATTATGAGGCCAACAATTGGTTGCTTTACTCTACTTGGCTTTCTTCACGAAAAGAGCGTACGTGGTTGTATTTCTTCCTGTAAGGCCGGCAACGTTCCTTCAAAATTGATATTACTCGCACCTCCGGGGTTGCAGGCATTCATGGGCGCTGGTAATCGTTTTCTATTAGGCGATCCGTTTGCTCTTTTGCCTTGGCGTTGTTATTGTAAAAAGTAGGTTCTTACTGACTGTGTCGTTTTGTCGTTTTGTCGTGTTTTTACTTTTTTAAGACACATAGCCACGAAATATCACAGTTCCAGCACGATAATTCAACAATTTGTAATAGATACAAGATTTTCCGCATCCATCAGAAAAAACTAAAGCTGTTTTTAATGTTACCTACAGATAAGCGTCTCGTTTTTAAAAAATTCTCAGCGAACAAATATTTTACAACCTGTTAAATAATTCATACCACATGTTGGACAGCGGGCATTTAACGGCTTAAGGCCTGTTACACTCATCCAGCAGACATATTTAGAAGTCAAAGGTCAATTACAGGCATCCGCCAGACAGTAAATGCGATAGATATTACAAGTTGAAGCCTACACTGACTTCGGTTTATATTGCACAGTCCCACAGACTGGTTGTTAAGTATCCCGTGAATCGTTTGTGTGTAATTGCGGTAGAAGCTGTAAACAATTAAAACGTAATTGACGAGAGTGGTGTAAACGTTTATATGTATTGTCCGCGCGGGCCGCGGCGCGCATCACACCCATTAGCTTGTAACTGCTCCACATCGTTGTTTTATAATTGTCGTGATCTGTGATCCGGCGCGGTGCTCAGTAGGTGCTCAGTAGGTGCTCGACTACGCACGTAACGCGTTAGCTGCGGCATTAGTCGGAGTAGTGTAGTAGAGCTGCTTGTGAAGTGTGATATGTCCACATCGTCTGCTCGTTGTTTTGACGAGGAGGCAGGAGGCACGGCTTGCTCAATACTGGGTTCAGATTCAATCTGATCTAAACGTAAATTAATTGCGTTTTATAATGCTCCCAATTTAAATATCACTTATTTACCGTGCAATAAAGAAATACGATGGCACATTACTATGGAGGAATTTTATTTTTTTGTTCACGGTGCGGATTAAGCTCGGCCCCATCTGCTTGGTGCCATAGCAGTGGCTTTATCTGTTCAAGAAAATCGCATTATAAATCCATTGCGTAGTTTAGTTTTACGGTGGCAAGTACACGGTGGGATATCCTACTGCTATTAGAAATGTGAAAGTTTGTGAGGATGGATGGATGAATGCGCGAAGCCGCGGGCAAAAGTTAGTTTCTTGCAAATATTAATCATCATGAATGTGTGAACCGGACGGCTGGGCTGGGACGGGTGGGCTAGCCGCAACCCTGTGATATTGAGATATTGGATCATTTTATTTTTTCTCTTCGCGTTGACTTCGTGTCAAAGGTTGACTAGTGATTTATTATCCATTTATCCATATTTTTAAAACATGACGTCTACAATATTACAATGAAATTACAACGATTAAATAGTTTTTTTTATTCAATTAATTGTTATGCATATCTATTTTGTTAACTTGATTTTTAAATGCATAAAAATGTAAATTGTTTGAGACTTGATATGTTGCAGTTTAACGTACGTTAAAAGAACATAGAATACAGTATGCAAACGACGTTGTTGTCTCCAGTAGGCCGTCTCGTCTCGTAAGCAGACCGTCTCGAAGAATGTCGCGTCTCGTGAGACTGTCTCTAATCATCCCCCGAGACGTAAAACTGTCTACGGTGTCGTTACCTCGCTGCAGCTAACGTTACCATCTCGTTCGACATGAAATAACGATTATTTTTATAACTTTGTTGTTAAAGGATTATTAAATAAGGTCATAAGTATAATTTGTTAGGTCGCCCTCTGCTCGAATTTCCACGATATAAATTTTAATTTTAACTATACAACTATATTTTATTAATATTTTTAAGTTTCATATTTTCTAGGAAATTTTCGCCTTTCATCTACAAAGTAAAATACGTAATACATGTATGAAATGTGAAAGAAAGATTTTTTATTATGCTTCAAAACAACATCTACTGTTATTATACAAACGCATGCACGCACGTGTGAGTGTGGTAGTGTGTGTTATTATTATTTTTATTAATTTAAGTATTTACAAACAATATCTTACAAAAATTAGCTTTCTGCACACCTTCCTCCGCATAAACTTTAATTGACGGGCCCAATTTCATACTTACCCGGTTGCACAATTCTCTTATAACTGTACCGAAATAAATAAGATTACTAAAATTCTTTTAGTATACTATCATGAAGGTTTAAGCGGTTAGTTGCAAGTCTTACGTATGAGAGTTTCTGTAGGACACGTGAACTTTTAGATATGTTGTTCGTAGTTTAGTAGCCTATGTGCTACGCGATATAGAGATAACCATTTCACCTTTGTAGTTAGTGTATCGATTTTCTTTGTTTCGAGGTTCTTGATTAGTTTTACACTGAGCTCTGAAGTTTATAGCTGTGACAAAAATAGATAACAGTCATTTTACGAGTGAACTTTTGTATAGTTTAATTATATATTATCCGGTCGAAAAAGACAATTTTCAGACGAAAACACAGCAAGACTTACAAGTCATAAGTATTTTAGTTACTTCCACAGTGTAATGTCCTATGGCATTCTACTGTGGGGAAATGCTGCCGATATAAATAATATATTTGTGCTGCAGAAGCGCACAATAGCGAATAGCTATTCGGACAATCTATAAGCTGGCCCCCAACACGTCATAAAGAGAGAAGTTTAAGGAAACTGGAATCTTAACTGTAGCTTCTCAGTATGTTCTATCAAATGTATTATATGGTAAAAAAAAATTTAAACCTATTCAAAAAGAAAAGTGACAACCACAATAGAGATACCCGAAATAAGCATAAGCGTGATGTACCAGTGACTAGACTTAGTAAAGTAAAAAATTCGATTAAAGGCCAATGTATACGCCTATACAATAAGATTCCAGAAAGCGTTCAAAATTTTTAAATCAATATATTTAAAGTAGTTAAGGAACGTTTGTGCGCTAAAGCCTATTATTATAAAGTTAATGACTTTATGAATGATAGCACACCTTGGGAATGAGGTGACCCTCTGCAAGGCTACTTCTAAATTACATATATTATTGTACTCTTGTTATGTAGTTTTAGTCATAACATTGTTATATAATATGCCTTTTTTATATTTTTCCACCAATTTTCCATCTTTTTAATAAAAGATGGCCCCGCTCGAATTTCTTATGCCGGTTCTTCTCGCCGTGCTAGTTCTGAACCGGTGGTAGGCATCATGTATATCGACGTTCAGAAAGTGTATAAAACTACCTATTTTGAATAAAAAAAATTGACTTTGACTTTGAAAGTTATTTGAGTTTCACTGCTGTTTTAAATTTACCTACAGAGTAAAGTATTACAATATAATGCAACACAGGAAAAGTATTAACAAAAGGAGAATAAAAATAGAGAATTCTACGATAGCAATTAGCATTTAAAAGATACCTAATTAGACGCTCCAGTACATCCACTATTCATTACAACAATTGTATTGTTGAACAAATCTCGTTAAAAACTATCTGTACCAAACGTACGTTGTTCTATTGTACATATGAACGGAAATAAATAATATATAACCTACGCCTACCGCAAATAATATTTGTTACTTATTTTTTGTTTGTTAAAATTGTTTTATAATAGAAGTGTAATCGCCTAATAAGTGTCGAATAGCTTATCCGGCAGTTCTGTCGCTGTTTATATCGAGCGACAGAGACAAAACATGCAGTTAAGCTTACACTTAATAGAATATTGTGAAACAGGCCCTAAATACAATTTGTTATTTACAACACTCCGACCGCCAACGAACTGATCGTCAGCTTGGCGATTTATGTGATAGCTGTAAAATATGTTTTTTTTTGTTTGTAAATAAATAAAAAAATCTACATATTATGTAATCTACACGGACTTACACCTTAATTACCTACACCTACAATCTACGCCTCCACCTACGTGAAACAGTTATCGGCCACTGAGTCTTGAAGATTGGTGGAATATCTATGTCTTCATAGTAGCGATTTCGCTGTTCAGGCTTTTGTCAATTCAGACCGATTCAGCAAATAGTGGCTCCATTACAGTAATAAAAATAAACGTCCGTGATCGTTTTACGAGCGAGCTGTGTTATCTGTTATACAGCTGTGTAATGTTACACTTGCTTTGAGACTCCAGAGGAATCCGCTGCTATCTGAGGCAATCTGTTGCAACTGGCAGCACACGTAAAATGCAGCGGCCAGCGAACAACGCCGACAATATTGTTAAATGAAATTGCCATAGCACAAACTCGAGTCTAGATGCTATAAGCGCGCCTGCCGCCTGCCGCCTGCCGCCTGCCGCCTGTGCAATTACAGCGTTCACCACAAGACGTCGCAAAACGTAAAATATATCCAACTAATAAAAGGCATGTATTTAACCTTGCGACAAAACAATAAAATTTTGGGTGTGAAAAAACCGAATATTGAATACTAAATTACCAAGTTAGTGAAAGAATGTAAGGAACAAAATAATCCAAATCAAGCGACTAAATAATATCAGTTTAGTTTATTGAATATTCCAAACTGGGAGACAGATATTGTTTTGGCGAACAAATAACCATCTTGGCGACAATTTGAGAGTGTACATTTAATTTAAGAATCGGCACATATATTTTCCCTGATGTAGGTAATCCAAAAAACATAATAAGCAGCAAAACGAGCGCACATAAAAAAAATCGTAAAGGAACGTACAAAATTCCCATTTTTTATTTTTCTCGGTTTCGGGGGTTGTAGATATTGTGTAGATTCATTTTGAAATTTAAAAATGGCAGATACCTATTTATTTTGTAAAATTATTATGGGTGTCGTTCACCAGGTTTTTGGGGGTACTGGATACGAAAATGACATTCATTTTGAATTTCCATGATATCCATTTTGTAATGTGGTAGACATTATATATATAGGTGTCCTTTTTCTAGATTTCTGAGTCGCTGATTACGTTAATTTATTCATTTTGATATTTCAAAATGGCAAAAATTTATTACTCTGTAAAATTTATATTGGTGTCATCTTCGAGGTTTTTAGGGGTGCTGAATATAAAAATGATATCCATTTTGAATTTTAAAGATAGCGGACATTTATTTTTAATAAAATGAATCTAGGTGTCCTTTTATAGGCTTAAGGTGTTAATTACAAAAAAAATCATGAATTCACATCGGATGAATTTTAATTTCTGTAAAATTCTTCTATCTCGAAAACGGTGCGTCCTACTGAAAAAAATTAATGAAAATTTGCTCCCCCTTATTATCTCTGCAACCACATATTTTATTCATGACGCGAGAAAAAGAAATTTGAAAATCATGAATTTTCCAACATCTATACATCGCTCCTATCTCAAAGTAGAGCATTGTCATATTTTGAGATTGGAAATGTCTTTTCGTTCGCTCCAGTATAGGTCCCGATTTCACGAAAAAGTGCGATCCCCTTATATCTCGGTGAGTTTTGCAGATATTATGATATTCAAAAAAGGCTCAAAAGACGCGATTCACGAGAGCTGTAAGGTGGAAAAATAATTATTCGCGAAAAACAAAAACGAAAAAGTTATGGTCGAAATAGTGAAAAACAAATTCCGAATTTTTGATTTTGGTGCTCGATATTTTGGAAACGAAGAATGTTATCATAAATTTGAGATAAATTCCTCTGAACAATCTAGTCAGCTACAATTTGAGCCTAAAACAATGACGACCGGTTTAAGGGTTTGCCATGTAGCTCAAAAAGGTTAGCTTTTTGAAAAAAAAAAGAAATATCTTATGCTTTTAACCTTGTTTACATATAATCGAAATCTCGGAAACAGCTACAGTTATTATCATAAAATTTAGTATGCAGGGATTTTTAGGGGAGAAAAATCGATATAGCTAGCCCTTAGAAACTGTGCATTTTTAAGCAATATGTGTTTTTTTCTTTCTTTTGTAACGTCAGGCGGATTGGCAGCTTGGTTAATTTTTGCATTGTTTGGAAATTCGGAATGTGGTGGGTTCGGACCCCGGTAATTATTATATATTAAATATTTTTGTGATTCTTTTTTTTTAATATACTAGAGCTTCGAGCAAAGCTTTGTTACCTAGGTACTCTTCTATTATATAAAGTTACTGACTGACTGATTCATCAACGCCAAGACAAAACTACTGAAGCTAGAAAATAATATTTGCACCGTGGTTTCCTTTTGGTAAAAAAGGGGTATCAACGTTTGTATGTAACTTTTTGTTTGTGCTCAGATCTGTTTGAAATTTCGTGATATTGCTCTTTGACGTGATCCACTAAAACTCTAATTCAATATTCTCTAAAATTCGATCTATTAATTGGTAAAAAGGCGTATTAAACTTTGTATGGGGGAAAAATATGACTGTGTATTAATGAGCATTTCGGCTTGAAACTTTGTAAATGTAGTCCTAAATGAAAATAAGTAAACAAAATTTTCACAATTTTTCGATATTGAACCCTTGACAGGGGTATGAATGCATTTTTTTCCGAGTCAGACTCATGCTTGACCATTTTACTATTTTTGTTGTATATTTTTAGAATGTTCTCTTCAAGCTCTTTATTTTGATACCCGTAGTACCCAGGGGCACACGACCGGATGAGGTAAAGTCATATTTAAAGTCGTTATCACAAAAGCTCACTTTTTATAGTGAATCTACTATTCCGCTTTGGCAACAGTGGTGACATCTCTTACAGAACTCACTAACGCAGCTTACCCTGATGTCACCAATCTCATGACAAAGCCCATAGAAGGGTTATATTGTGAGCGTGCCATTTTGACTCCCAAATATGAAATCGCAGCCACAATAAAGGAACTTTTATTCAAGCCATTTGAAGCAGATGAAGTGCAATATAAGTCAGTGGATTCAGTAGTACAAAGTGATGATGCAGTAAACTATCCCGTGGAGTTCCTTAATACTCTAAACCCAACAGGTCTTCCACCACATAATCTCCGAATATTGGAGCACCAGATATGTTATTAAGATATATGAAGCCTTTAAAATTGTGTAATGGTACCAGACTCCAGATAAAAGTTTTCCATCGCAACATTCTCGAGGATACTGTAGTCACTAGATGTGCTCAAAGGGAAACTATTCATACGTAAAATACCATTGATTCCATCAGAGTATCCATTTTTATTTAAAATACTTCAGTTTCCCTTATAAGTATGCCAAAATAAAGCTCAGGGGCAGCCATTGAGAGTGGCTGGGATTGACCTAAGAGAGAACTGTTTCTGACACGGACTCGTTCTATGTTGCGCGTTCCAGATTAAGTTCGGCTAGCAGTCTGGTGATCCTTGCTCAGCACGGCAATACAGTTAATGTTGTATATAAAGAGGTCCTTCAATAGCATAATATAATCTTGTAATAAAATAATCTTAAATCATTTACCATTTAATTTTTTTATGCATAATTAAAGTCTCTTTCTAAAAAGAATAGGAAATTAGTCACCTCAACATCTACGCGTACGAAGTCGCAAAAGCTAGTCTAAGTAGAAAATAATTATCATTAAACGTTGTAGTTTAATTTTGTAACCTTTTCCTTATCCCGACTTTCTCGCTCAGCGACAATATTTTTTTGAATTCCGTAGATTCATTTTCAATGTCGTGAATTTTCCAACATTTCTATAGCTTCATACATCACTCGTATCTCAAAGTAGAGCATTTTTTTCTATAATCGCTTCTATCTCAAAAACAGGTAGGCAATTTTTTTCCTCCTCTTTTAACCTCTTTTAAGTAACCCCGTAATTACGTATTTTCTTTATCCATACCAAAGGAAAACAAACTCCAACAGTATCTCACTGCAAATTGAATTTTTAGCAGCCATTAATATATCAACCCAATCTGGTTTTATAGCTTCTTACATCGTTTAATGGTCACCCAATTACTATAATTGGCACCCAGGTGCCAATTTGGATTAAATTTCGTCACTTTTTATCCGCCGATTTTTCTTGCCTGAGGCACCTTTTATACTGTAAATGCGTTATAATATATTCAATAAATGTCTGATTTTGCTTTTGAATTCATTAATTGAATCAAAATGGCCCCGACTCTCGACACGGCCAGCGTTTATCTTTAAAGCCGGCTAATTATTTCGTTTCTATCAGAACCGATACGAAGCCGCGTCATGTGCGGATAATCCGGTTATCCGGGCCGCTATTTACCGTCTGGTATATCAAATCCTTCGTAATTAAATACTTCGCTTTAATGTTGAAAAATCTCCACCAGGTGAAGTGACCGCAGCGCTAACTTTGAGAACTTTTACTTCACTGCGGCTGCGGCCGGGGGGTGGGAGGGGGGAGTTTAAAGATACTTTAAATTAGTTTGAATACTGATATTCAGCAAGTCTAACTAAATATGTCTACTCTTCTGAGGGAATCTTAAGCGGTAGAAGTTTTATCCGGGTTTGATCGCGTAAGATTATTATTAGTCTTGCGGGTATCAGCCAGCGATGGTTTTGTTGCAAAACGAATGTGTGTAATCATTGCCCTCTTGAGACTAATTCTTGATCTTACCTCACCAGGATGGGACTTATGGGAATTCATTGTACCGTGATTTTCGTAACCGTTTATACGGGGTCGGGAAAAAGTGCCCTGCGATCATCAATACGCGTATCAGTGCAAATCCCCCGTAAATCTGTCGCCTGTAAACGTGGGCCTTGTGGGTCCCGCGTCGTGGCCCCGCGCCGGTCGAGACTCTGGTGATGGAGGGTTATAGGGCTTTTATTACCTCACGTATTTGACCAGTTACTATCAGCCCCACAAAAACATAAGCTTCGTAATGTCACTACGTGATTACACATCTGCTACCAGAGGGCTTTATTTATTTTTTCTCGGCTTAGTCCGCGTAGGTACAGTGGGGTAAAATGATATAACGTCGTCACGAGTCTATCCTTGGGAAATTGTATAATAACATGACCAAATTCAAAAGTATACCTTTAGTGTCTATTAGCCACATATCGACAATTGACAAGTGTAGTACAATTATTTACTATTGAATTTGGTACAAATACAAAATACAAATGCTTTATTTCCGAAAAATACATTTACACAGCAGTTACGCCTTACGACGGATCCCCACACCAGGCATAGCATGTCCTGTGGGGCCATCTCATCAATCTATGTAACACGGTAACATTAAAAAAAATCGGTTGTCTGTAATGTCGGTTTACTGACGATAGTTGAACGTGACAACGTCATAAGAAAATACTGATGGATCGCTCACTCAAGTAGGAGAGAGACAGATTCCGCGCTCTCGCTTGCACTTCAAACCTTAAATGGAACGCCTCAGAGCGAGGTAACGCCGCATGAGTCATGTTTTTTCGTACGTGCAGCCGGCTCCATCGAATTATTAGACGTTGTCACGTCAAAACAAGGTCATAAAAGCGAAGTCCTCCAGACTCAGTTCACACATACGCGTGAGTTTACATTGAAACAAGATGATACGAGACGCGGCGCGGCATTTTTAAGATGGCTATTTATTCACTAGTATATATATACACAGGGATATACACGTTTAATTGCAAGAGTTCGAATTTCAAAATGCCACTCTCGCAATGATACGTGTATCTTCTTGTGAGCCCGTTTGAGTGATGGCCGACACTACCCAGTATCTACTCGACAAAATATATTCTATACTCCATTCGGACCTAATTTAATGTAAACGTAAACAAAAAGATTGAATTCGACCAAATCAATGTGTCATTGAACTTATTTATTGCACGTAAATAAGTTACATTTTAATTGATATAATTGAACTGAATAGGGAGCTATTGTATTTTGTTCAGGTGTAGATTAAATCGGATCTGAGCAGATTAGCTATTTAATTATGTATTAATAATGTATTTGTATATATTTTTATGTGTGTGTGTAAATAAAGGTGGTTATCAATAAATATTCATACACATGTTATTTTGGCTATTGGCCTACTGTCGCGGAGGAAAAGCTTACGTCAGCACCAAAAAACTCTAAGGATCAGTACACACCGCCACGATACGCGACGCTACGTGCCGCTGCATTTTAAAAGTAGCTATACAAAAGTGAAGATTACTCACTACACAACATACACGTTTCATATGAAATGAGCAGGGGCGTGCGCTCCATATAGGCAGAAATGCAGTGCTTTACTTGTCATTCACAGATATTTTAATAAAACGTTCGTACGTTTTAGATGACTTTAATAATTAATTAATAGTAAATAAATTAATTTAAAAAATATAATAACTTAAAAACGCCTAATATTTTATAAATAGCAACTCATCTCATGCCGTTGCGTTCTGCAGGACAAATCATCGCATGTATGTGTAATTTTCAACTTCGCAAACGCACACACCCATGAATATCGACATGATTATATCGCTGGCAAGTCCCGCGGCAGGCTCTCCGATCTCGGCTATCCGATCGCTTCCAAAAACCGCCGAATTGGCTTGTCGGAAATTATTCGTTGCCTATAATCCGAGTAAAAAGAATAGTCGGAAATCTAATAAATCACGTATGCACATTATGCATTTTAGTTTAGTAAGGTTTTATTTGTTTAAATAAAAGAAATGTTTTGTGTTTCGTGGAGGCCATATTGCATATTTCATGTGATAAGCATTGTTTACAATTTCATCGCTCCAGTTTATTTATAGTTTCCTTAAAAGATTTTTCATTTTAACATTTGAAAGTGTGTACATTTAACAGTTTATTACTGAGTTTCTATAATAATTGTAGTGATTTGCTTTTACTAGTGAGTTAGTTGATTTTTTAAAATGTTATTTGACTGTGAGGTTTGTGTTGAAAATGTGCGTTTATTCAAAAATTATGAAAATATTCAAATTCTGTCTAAAGGTAGGCGTGTACCCGAGCTACAATAATTAAACCAGCAAAAAAATAATGTAACTCGATAATTTCATGTTAAAAGTTATGAAACGTATAACTGGCTGTGTGGTTGTGTACACACGATTAAATTATATTGTTTTCCTTGCATATTATTTAGTAATTTACATCGGGATATAGTAATCTCAAGTAACCGGAACCTTGAATATGTAAAAATTGAAGCTGACTGACTGGTGAGTAGTTATAATATTTTAAAATATGCTTATTATTTTACTTATTAGAATTTCTTCCGCCGCGACGATCGATCGCTGTCTGCGTTGCCGTAGAAGATGTACATGAATAGTAGTACATCTAAGACTTGCTCTGTTGGCATGGTTGCGACTTAGAGATCCATCGCTCGGCTGTAGCTATGCTAAAAATCTATAAACGAAAAAGTTTTTGTGATCGAGTACTTCGCCGCATACCCAGTGTCATAATCCTGTGCACGTCACTGGAAATGAGCCATACACTGCACATACACTGCACATACACTGCACATGCACGGTGCTGCGCGGTGCAACCTGACAGTCGAACTCTTGCAAGGAAACGTGTTTCCTCTTGTGTAAGTAATACAATTTTATTTTGAATAGCTATCTTTAAAATGTAGCTTCACGTCGCGTATCGTTTCGTTTCGGTGTAAATTGACCCTAAGGTCAATTGTATTATACGCTCGACGTTCTCGATTGTATTTACCGTACAATAAAGGATATTTTTATTGGAATTTTTAGGCCTCGTTTTTCTCGGGGGAACGGGATGGCGCCACTTGCGCGCGATCCACGATCGAGGTCAAGTAGTTTCATCTACGAAATGATTGAACGATACAGTTACAACTATTACTACTTCTATTTTACTATGACTACTTTTTATCGCGGCAAAATGTACGGCTCCTCGGGATTTCTTTTTGAGCGCACGAAGTCGCGGGGTTCCTGTAGTATACAATATTTTTATAAACACTGCATGTGTTATGTCAATAAAATAGATAAAACTATTTTTATCGTACTAACATTAATGCCCCCTCTGCAAGAAGAAAATCACCCCGCTATTATCCTGCGGGGAAACTTTACGAGCCTTAAAATATTATAAGTCTTCTCCGAAATGCAGGTTTCATGACGATGATTACCATTCGTATGATACTTTAATAATAGGTATCATCAGTAAACCGCTGCGGTGTCGGTACTCGGTGGTCATGATAGTGTCTGGCTGTGTTATCGGTTTCATCAATACGGCGCCGCTGAATCGCTCAATGAAAAGCAATTACGCCGCGCAGTCGCTTGTCCGGGGTGCAGCGCGCGCGGCTCACGCTGATGAGCAAACAGTTAAGGTATTTTAGGTCTTTCGTGCGTGGGATTCTGATGGAACCAGAACGTCAACGGTAATCTAATGGTAATCTGGTAATTAAATCCTGCAATAGTATAGTTTCAATGCAGGGCCTTTAGTCAAGATATATTCGATAATTTCGACGCGAAGTTCGAAATCAAAAATGTTGTTTGTTGATGTTGTTGTGTCAAATCCCATACGTTTTGTTTTCTAACTTCGTTGAAATTATCGAATGCATCTTGAGTCTGTTAAAACTGCAAATTGGCCCAAACTCCAAAAATCAGTAAAAGTAAAATGAAAGTGTATATTAATTACGATAATTGGGTTCTGTCCAAATAAGCAGACAGAGCGTCTAATGGTAAGTGTAATCGCTTACAATCAGGCGTTCCGCCGTCCATGTTACATCACCAATACGTCGTAGTAACATGAAGTGTCGCAGATCTTTTTAACACCTCTTGAGCGTCCGGTACTCTCGGAAACTTGGCCAAGCACAATGCAAGCATTATTTCACGCTAGTTTTCTGTAAGGCCGTGGTATCTATCCAAGGGGCTTGACAAGAACAATTGAAATATATTGATAGATGTATTCGTAACGTTATTGAACGATAATTGTATAAAAATATTGACAGAACTTATGCTTTCATTCGATAAAGATACGAATACATTGTTTGTCAAATGTTCGTGCTAACCCTTCCAGTTGAGTTGTCTCATTCGTGACGAATAGTCCTTTCCAGTGGGAAATTTAATATTCCATCAAAAGCTCGAATACGCTTACTCGCGGTCCGTCAGCGCGGCGCCACTGCCCATCGAGAGGCACCATTTATCAGCTCAGGGGCCAACTGTCAGCGTGACGTCACCAGCGCCCCCTCGTGACGTCACGAGTGACGCGGGTCCATGCAGTACATAATTGTGCATCTTTTGAGAGAGTTTCGGCTTTGAAAAATTGTAGTTTAATAAAGCGATTTGCGTTGTCAATTTGCATTCAAATTAAAAAACCACCACATGTCACGACATGTCTAAGGAGGGTTCCGTAACTATCAACGCGCAATAGATGTTCTTTGAATTACTCCAAAAGTTATTGTCCGATTTCGCTTAAAATAATTTTCCTGAAGAGTTTTCAGCATGATCTATCAGCATGGAAACTTATAAGTTTGTATCTTACAAACCTGCAGTTGAGAAATGGCAACAACTTACAAACCACTTTGGAGGCCGATTACTCGAAAATGGTCGGCTTTGTAAAAAAAAAACTCATGTATAACCTTACTTTTATTTTAAAATATCTATTCAACGATAGCCCTTACTATTGGGTAGAATGAAATTTTTTTTTCACCCTTACTTCACATGTATGGAGAGCCACCCCTAAAATACAACATTATTATTATTTTATGATGCGATAACCGAGATCTACACAATCTATAACTATACCAAATTTCATCCATTTATATTCATAATTACAGAAGCTAGAAGCGGACAGACAGACAGACATATAGACAGACAGACAGACAGACGGATAGAGCGAATATATAGAATAGAAGAAGATAAGAAAATAAATATAAGAATAGAGCGGGTTCCTTGTATATTACGGAACCCTAAAAAGCAATAAAAAAGCAGTGAAACCAGTGGCCTACGAAATTTATACATAAATTTAATAGTAGCCCAAGCACAAACAATTTGCGAAAAAGTACATCGTTATCGAATAGCAAGAATTTTCATACAATTTTCATTCGAAGACGATATTATGATGATTTTTCGTATTTAGGCTGCAGTAGTATCAGCCTTAACATGTCACTAACTACATGACATTGTCCGTCGTTCGACGCGACCACAACTCCACACTCCACACTCCACACGTGTTGCGAGCACACGCGTCCACAACTCCACACTCCACACCCCACACGTGTTGGAGCACACGCGACCACAACTCCACACTCCACACGTGTCGCGAGTACACGCGTCCACAACTCCACACTCCACACGTGTTGCGAGCACACGCGTCCGCTCTACATTGTATTTCAATAACAACAGTTACCGAACTTTTCATATAGTTTCGTTTAACTGCGTTACGTGCTCTAAACTGTACGAGCGTTGTTGACGAAAGTTCTAATATATTAAATGCTTTATTGTTAAAAGGACGCATGAGGGATTTTGTTTGCGGGGATGTCAATTTTTCTCACCAATTTATAATATGACCTCTTGGACCTTTGTTTAGCTACATAATGATACACAATTGAGCAACTTTTATAACACAAAATTATAATCAAATCGAATCAAAAACCGGCCAAGTGCAAGTCGGACTCGCGCACAAGGGGTTCCGTATAAAACGGCTAAAAAACAAATACGTTTGTTGTATGGAAGCCCTACTTCTATATAATTATTTTATTTTGTTTTAAGTATTTTTTGTTAAAGCGCGAGCGAAATACATCAGAAATACATCATCTGTGAAAATTTAAAAACGGTTTAAGAGATACAGCCCGGTGTGGTTGTGTGCTCCAGACAGACGGAAAGACGGACGGACGGACAGCGAAGTCTCAGTAATAGGGTGCCGTTTTTAGGGATCTGTAGTACTCAAGGAACCTTAATAGTTTCGTTACGTCCATCTGTCTGTCTAACAAACTAAAAGGAAAGATTTTATTTCAATAAGTTGCTTCATATTTAAAAAAAATATATGGATAAATAATCCTGTATTATTGAATAATGATCGTTAGCTACCTTAGTGTCAGTTGTGCCGGGCTACTCGGTGTGCTGCGCCGGCGCTCAATGACGACTGACGACAGATCACAGCTGCAACTGAAATTATACCATTTCAAGTATCAATCTTCATTATTCTAAAAATACAATACAGTCGGTAGTTAAACGTGGGAGAGCCATGCGGCACGAATGGGACCTGATAAATACCACGGCCTCACAGAAAACGCGTCGTGTTTGGCGGGCGAGTGAGGTTACCCCAGGGGCGTTGGGACCAGGAACGCAAGTGCGCAACACCAGAGGAGTTACAAGTGTAACACCTGTAGTGTTGCGAGTATCCACGGGCGGCGGATCGGATAATCGCGTCCCATCAGGCGATACATCTGCTCGTCCTGGTTAGTTTCATTAATAAAAACTTTTTAACCCCTAAACTTTGTTTAGGGGTTAAAAACAGTTAAAACAGTACTGCTGAGTCCTAAACAAAAATGTCAATGTAACAACTTCCCGGGAAATTAATAAATTCTATTCCACTCTAAAAAAACTCTGGTAAGACAACATGATCTTTTCTATTTAACTTTGTCCCGCCAGTCCCGGCACTCGGATGGCGGCCGCCAGTCGACAGTCGTATCGTTACTTACATTGATTCTCTCTGTTGTTAGAAGCCCCGCGGCGTTCCAGTTAGGGGCTAAACTTTATCTCAATGTTGATTGGCCCGCTTAACCCCGAGTGGATATTGGGGAAACTGAATTTACTTATTTTGGGAATATCTCCAGTTCAATGAAGTAACTAATAAAATATCTTATGTTAAAATGTTTGTTGTTGCATCATCGAGATGCAACAACAAACATACTTCTCCGTAACGGCTTGCGCTTGTCCGATTTAATTGATTTTTGTTCTGTATATTACCTTGTATTTGGGTCGTCTTGTATCACAGTGTTTGCAATCAAACTGTTACCAAGGTTTGACCAATATTTCTGATTGTTTTGTGTAGGTGTATTTAGTAGGTTATTTTTCATCCTACCCCCACATAGTCACGACTCACGTTCATCCGGTAATTTAATATACAAAATACATATATCACAGTGTCGATGTTCAATTTTGAATTGGCACTATCTTACAAATGCAGCGCCGCATCGTGTCGAGTCGTGTCGCGTCTGTCTCGTCGGCTTTCACGTCTGTCATTTCCATAGTGAAACTGATGTTATTTTTGCTCATAACTTCTATGCCCGGCGTACTTCAGGGTCGCACATTTGGTGACACCAAATGTGATTTAAAGTGAATTTATTGGCAAACATTTCGTTGCATGTTTGCATGCATGTTGCATGTTGCATTGTCGACTCTGTATTTCGTATGGATTTTGGACCATGACCTTTTGGTATAGTTATATATTGTGTATTATAGATCTCAGTTTTGGAGTCGTAAAATAATAATAATTTTATATATATGTATAAGGGGTGACTCTTCATAAAATATGTAGAGTTGGGATGAAATATTTACTATCGGGATATCAACTATTAGGTATATTTAAATAAAGGCAAGGTTTGATACATGACTTTATTACAAAGTCAACTACTTTCTAGTAATTGGCCTCCAAAGTAGTTTAAAGTTGGCCTCCCCTTAAAAGTATCGGAGATATTTACAACCATGTTCCTGCGGCCGTATTCTTCATACACTTTAACCTAGGCGTGACGTCACAGCTAGGTACGACTTTAGTATGGAGCGTTTTCACGAGACTTGCAAAATTTCGTATACAAATCGCTGTACCTTTGAAAATATTGACTTTTGATATACTGTTTCTTCTGAGAAGTTACTCATATTTAAGAGTACTATTCATTTATGCAATTAAAAAAAAATTGTGGTCTTGCCTTTCACTTTTGAAGTTATTTAGCGCGTTGATAGTTACGGAACCCTCCTTGGATATGTCCTGACAATTGACATGCTCCTGGGTGGGTTATATGCCCCCGAGTGATAATTTTGATGGCAGAACAACTTTTGCTAGTAACAGCTAGTAGGTTGTAGGTAGCAATATAATGTAACAGATATATTATAACAGATGTTCCAGTCAAGTACGTTTCAAATAAAAAAACAGCTCACAATAAATTCCTATTTCCTCTAGATCGGATTGAAAACGATGAAATGAAGAAGGAAATTGGATTCGATCTATTCGTTTATTTAAACTGAAAATTGATCGGTTTTTTATTGTAAAACGATATTTTGATGCGTAGTGCTGCTGATCAGCTGATCCATATTTAAAATTTATTTATCTGATATTTTTAAAGAAACTTTTTCAATTATAATCATGGAAGCTTTATTGCTTTTCAGTTCTTTTGTCTATGGTAACTGGTTATGTAACCTAACGTAGCCTCAAAACGTATATAAAAAAACGAAAACGATTTTAAGTATGTATGTATGTATAAAAATAAACTCTCTATTTAGCTTAAGGGTTTTAAAATTCATGTTCGAACTAAAACTATTCGATCTAGCGTTTAGCACCGATACATTTGCTTACAGATACATATATTTGATTGATTACAAATTTCAATAATATAAATCAATATAATTTATTACGTTGAGATAATAATCATTAATTTTCATTCCGGAAGCTCTCCCGACTATCAAATATCGACCCCAGGCTTAACCCGGTCGGCAGGAGATCCATTAATATAATATAATTTACTAACTTGGATACTATAGTAACAATTTATGACTTTATTCAAATTAAATTACAATTAAAAAAAAAAAAATGAACCAAAGACTCCGGCGGATGCAAAATATTGATTATATTTAAATCAATAAACAAAATTAAGATGTTTAGTTATAAAAAACCCCCATATTAGCTGTTAGCTTCCAATTAAAACACAGACAGACATTGTATGTACAGACATACAGACGGTTCACAATACGTAATCACTATACAGTATTTTTTGGCGGAGGCTAATAGCACAAGAGCATGCTAATTACGGCGGGTACTTTCATGATATTTAAATCAAAAAAACACAATTTCTCAAAACGAACACTAATAATTAATGTATGGTTGTAACAATGTATAATATTGTCTAAAGTGTGCGCTGGGGTCGGCTTTACAAATACACGACTCTGTGTGGCGCGGTGCGTGCCGCCTGTCGCGTGAGCCTCGAGTCTCCCTCAGCGAATTATCGTCAAAACCTACACAATAAAGCGGCTTTCAGACTACGCTATAATATAATAGCATCTGGTATATAGCTCCTAGCACAACAATATCGCGCACCATACATTGTTACGGACACGTTCACACTGTACTGTACTATATATTATCGGCTTACTATACGCTATAAAATTGTGCGATACGCCGAGTTCATGCTGTGCTATATCGCGCGCCGCCCTCTTCCTCCTCCTCACCCCCGGCCGTCCCGCAAGCGAAACGAACGCCACAACCATACTGAGCTTGCTATAATATACTATAAATGCTTGCGATAATATCGCGTAATGTGAACGCCATGCTATATAGTATAACATTAGGTCCTTCTCTGCTATACTATATGTCACAATAGTATAGCGTAGTCTGAAATGAGCTTAACGTTAGTAAGCATAATGAAAACGATTTGAAGATGTCGTTTGTTCCCGCGACTAAATCTAATGTGATTACACTCCGCGGAGAGGGAAGACAAGTTCTAGAACAAAATCATATTATATCTTATCTTATGCAAACACGCTCACACACTTATGTGTGGTTAACTCGCAAATAGTTATATAAATTAATCTTTTGTTCATAGTAATCTATCAATCATCTACTAATCGTAATTACTAAGACTCCGCTGTCCGTCCGTCTGTCTGTCCGTCTGTCTGTCTGTCCGGCTGTATCTCATTAACCGTGATAGACAGTTGAAATTATATAACACTGCCGCTATAACAACAAATACTAAAAATCTGGATAAAATAAATATTTAGGGGGACTCCCATACAACAAACGGGATGTGCGATTCCGACTCGCACTAGGCCGCTTTTTTACTTTGGCAAAAATTTAGTATATAATACGCCCAATGTCTTCTCGATAGAGCCGAGATTCGAGAAGCTATCGAGCGCGGGACAGTTTCTAGAGTAGTGTGAAGGTTGTTGATTTGCGACCTTTTGTATTGTTTCGCGCTGCGGGTATCCGGTTATTATGTCGATGTTTGCTGCTCCCTCGTTCACCGATGATGGTGGAGTTTTGTGAATTGTGACCGAGTACACTGCGGAACCCCGTAAAGGGCGTGGTTTAACCGGTCTCGTATCATTACTAGATAATAACAGTTGCTGGGTGTATTTCAACGATTACTTCGAATTCTGCATGAGATGGTCACTGTAAAATCGATTTCCATATAAATAGAGTAATTTCGATACTGTTTATAGACTCTATTCGGTCTCCGATGTTTTTAATCGGGTCATTGATATCCAAAACGAAGGTCGAAGCCCGTTCGCCCAGAAATACAACGTTTAATTAATTATTAAGTAACTAATTAATTAAAATAGTTAGTGCAAGAACTTGCAAGTGAAATTGGCCGTGACTTACTGAATTGAAGTAAAGCCCGTGATTTACCGACTACCGAATTTTAGTGGAGGCTCGGCTTGGTTGGTGGTTGGTGCCAATAACAGTGCATCACCGTGGTGCCGTGTTGTGCTGCCGCGGCCGGTGCCGGCAAGCCGGTGATTTATGACCTGTACAGTTCCGCCGTCCCCCACTCATCCCACGGTACTCGCAGCGATACAACTCACCACTAAACTATCCTGTGTTGTGTTCACAGGAGTGGATAGGCGTGGACAGCATTCTGTTACTATTATAGCCACCATCAATAAGATGTTCAGAGGTTTTCATACTTCTTAAAAACAAGTGCAATTGATAAGCACAAAGTGTATATAAGTAATGAAGGAGAATGCCGTGACTCATCCAACTACGGGATAAGCGATTTGATCAAAAACCTTCGTCCAAGTTGGATATCTAAGATTTGATGAAATTTTAGTCCCTTTCTCTTTCGTTGGTATCTGCATCTCCTTTCCTTGTTCATACTGGCTGTTTCCCGCGGCTCCGTCTGCGTAAATACAGTATCCCAAAGTAACACTGTATTTATTCGGAATAAAAATTAGCCTATGTTTTAATCCAGAGCCTCAAGTACTACCATACCAAATTTAATCGAAATCCGTTCAGTAGTTTTTGCGTGAAGGAGTAACAAACATCCATCCATACCTCCATCCATCCATCCATCCTCACAAACTTTCACATTATAATATTAGAAGGATGGTACGTCCAATTGATTGAATCAAATTATGTAAGTACATGTTTATTTGTTGATGATATTTTGACGAAGTTATCCAATTGTTATCCGAATCCAATGCCTGTTGGACCAACATCTTTGATGGATGTAATACCACCCTCCGATAGAGAAGCGCGGCTGATGTCGATGATGGCGCAGACAATTATGTACCTATAATTGTTTGATAAACTCGCACACAATCCAAACTATATCGTTATCGCCATAAATTATACTCAATAAAAACGTATTGACAGCGCCTGCGACCTTCGGCGGACGAGTTTCGGTGAGCCCGTCGTGGTCAATTACATATAATATTATTGGATAAAAAATATAAAAGAAAAAAGGGTCCGGGAAACCCAAAAGTGCAATCACGATTCACGTTCTCATTAATCAGTCTTTGGGACAAAACTAATTAACTATTATTACTCGTTGTGGTTTTATGTTTGGGTTTTTGTAGGATACAAAGTATACACTAAGTGGTAGTAGCTTTAAAACTGAAACTTGCCGTACCTCATCAGGGGCTCGCCAGAACCTCAACTCTCGTATTTAAAGTAGACTTTAATTTTATTTTGATTGTATTAGAAGTGAAGCGACTTGTTATCTATTTATTTATTTCCAAGAAATTTGTTGCAAGCTCTCACAATAATTTATTGTTGCAAGGTCTCACAATAATTTATTGTTGCAAGGTCTCACAATAATTTATTGTTGCAAGCTCTCACAATAATTTATTGTTGCAAGGTCTCACAATAATTTATTGTTGCAAGCTCTCACAATAATTTATTGTTGCAAGCTCTCACAATAATTTATTGTTGCAAGGTCTCACAATAATTTATTGTTGCAAGCTCTCACAATAATTTATTGTTGCAAGCTCTCACAATAATTTATTGTTGCAAGCTCTCACAATAATTGATTGTTGCAAGGTCTCACAATAATTTATTGTTGCAAGGTCTCACAATAATTTATTGTTGCAAGGTCTCACAATAATTTATTGTTGCAAGGTCTCACAATAATTTATTGTTGCAAGGTCTCACAATAATTTATTTTGGACCAAAATTTCTGTCTCCTGGGCGTGGGAATATTGTTATTTTAAAATATAGTGCATGCTAAATTATGAAATAATATTACATTGTTGAAAATAAATCATTACATTTAGAAGTACAATTACTAATAAAATTAAGTCCAGAACTATTTATTTTTCCAATAGATAATAATAATAATAATATAAATTCATCTTGTCAATAACAAAATTAAACAATAAAAAAGTAGGATAGTAAAATAATAACATAATAAAAAGAAACTAATGTCGACATAAAATCTTCAGTCAAAACAATATCTTTATTCAGAGAAATTTGGTTCATAACATAACTTAATCCTATGAACACATAATGTCTAAAATAATAATTGTACAATTTCGTAATGTCAATAACAAAATTAAACAGTAAAATAAAATAATAACTTGATTAATATAGAAGTGTATTATAAACTGATTTTGTGACGTTTGGACCAATCAGGGGGCGTTAGACGCTGCTTTAACGTTTACGAGACGTTTACCGGTTGGACAGTTTTAGCGTGTCGGGACTTGATTGTAATTATATTATTGCATGTTTTATTTAGCAGAATTGACCCTCGACTGTACACTATCTTTCGAGTATCAACATATAGAATACAGTCCGTAAATTCACGGCAATGTGTGTGTGTGTGTGTGTGTGTGTGTGTGTGTGTGTGACCCCACAGAGACCCCGCGAACGCCATCTACACCATTGACGCCTGCTTGCGTACATAATATGTTTTGCCAGTTGTAAAAAACAACTTTTTAAACTGCTTGAAAGAAGATTTATCGATGATTTTTCTTATACCTTAATTACTTTAAGATTAAGCTAATAATTAATGTATTACATTTAACGTTTTATTCTAATATTATAAAGAAGAAAAATTTTGTTTGCATGTTTGTTTGTTTCCATTAAATAGGCTCCGAAACTACTGGACTGATATTAATAAAATGTATCATAAATATAGAGTGGACGTATAATAGAGATTAATTTTTATCGCGGAAAATGTATGGTTTCTGCGAGCTTAGCTTTTGCACGCACGAAGTCGCGGGCGACATCTAGTAATTTATAATATTATTCTCCTATTAAAGTTATTTTGTCACAGTAAATACTCCTCTTTAGGTCACCTCAGGCGTGCCCCGGTTCCGGGAGCGTCACACTTTCATTACCTCGTGGCTCATCAGCTAATGCACGCTTTGTGTCTCTCATACGGCATACCCCTCGCCGACAACCCACGGGCCAATTCCTACGCGCAGAGACAAAGCGCAGCGCACCCAAATTCTGAAAATGTAATAGCATAATAATAGGTATTGCCGTAAATTGCCGTTCTGCAGTACTGGCCATTCAAATCAATATAATTTTTGTTTGGCTAAGAATTCTAATTTCAAATTAATTTTATTTTAAAAACCTGGATTTCCTTTTCCAAAAGTAGTCATTTGTTTATTGATTAGTGTAAAATTTTCATCGCATTTCAATCTTTTTTGTCATCATGGATACGTTAAAAATTCGTGTTATTATGGAATATGAGTACGTTGTGGCAGCAATGCGGCACAAGCGGCACGCAACATCAACGACGTTTACGGAGCTAACACTACAAACCAACGCACCACCTGTTATTGGTTTGCTCGCTTCCGTTCCGGAAATTTCGACCTGTAAAATGAACCTCGCGGTCGTCCGAAGACTTTGATCGACAATGACGAATTAAAGGCGATCGTGGAAGCTGATGATACACAATCTACGGCTGAATTAGCAGCAGCTTTCGATGTTAGCGTCAAAACAATATTGGTCCATTTGCGTATAATTGGAATGGTAAAAAAGCTTGACAAATGGGTGCCCCACGAACTCAATGATCGCCAGCGCGAAGTACGCGTCGAGACGTGCCTTGCACTGCTCAACAGACACATAAATGAAGGAATTTTGAACCGCATTGTTACCTGCGATGAAAAATGGATTCTGTTTGATAACCGCAAGCGATTACTCAGCAAGTTGGTTGGATCCTGGTTCAGCACCCAAACAATGCCCTAAACGAAAACTTACCTCTAGAAAAGTGATGGTTCTGTTTGGTGGTCTAGCGCCGGTGTGATTTATCACAGCTTCTTACCAAACGGGGTGAGCATTACTGCAGATGTGTACTGTGAAGAACTGAAAACAATGATGGAGAAGCTGGCACATTTCCAACCAGCATTGGTCAATCGCTCGTCTCCGCTGCTCCTGCACGACAACGCGCGACCTCATACTGCACAGCAGACGGTCTCCAAGTTACAAGAACTGGGGTTGGAAGCTCTCCGTCGTCCGCCCTACTCACCAGGCCTTGCGCCTACAGACTACTACTTTTTCCAGAATTTGGATAAATTCTTGGCGGGAAAAAAATTCAATACCCGAGAGGCAGTACAAAATGAGAATGAAGAAACTTTGAAGAATTTGTTGCCTCCCGTCCAGCTGATTTCTTTAAGCAGGGCATCAATAAACTGCCACTGCGTTGGCAAAGATGCATTGATTGCATGGTGATTACTTCGATTAATACAAATAAAAAATACATGAAAAAATTAGTTTAAATTAAAGTTATTTTCATACAAAATGGCAATTTAATAGGTAAATACCTAAATATTCAGTAAGAAGCCCAATACTAGCAACTATTTGTGATCGTAATCCTGTTTCGGTCCACGCGCCGTCTCACTCGCTCAGGCGCGATAGATGCGTGCGTGAATGCGACACCGCGCGGACAGGATTATGAACACAAATAGTTACGAGAATTAGGCTTCTTACTGAATATTTTACTATATCACATTTTCAGAATTCAGCTGCACTGCGCTTCTTGTCTGCACATTGTCTGTGAATAATGTCGTGGGTTGCCGGCGTTTCCTCTAAAAGCTTCTCAAAAAGCAAGGTACAAATATTTTATTTTATAAAACGTAAAAAGTGTGATTTATCATTAAAACGAATATTTGATTGAAAGAAGAAGGAATATTGTCAAAAAGCAGAATGCTATTTTGCCTCAACACAGTTACTTGCTTTTTAGTTTTTACGTTTTGTAAATCAAAATATTTATACCCCCTGGGGCTAGCGGTACCGCGGTTTTTTAAAAGCTGCAGAGGAAACAGACTAGTTCATGAGTCATTGTATTTATATTTTTCTTTATAAGTGACAGTTAAATTGCAGCATCATATTGAGTTCTCTTTGTTTACGTTCGGATTTAATTGGATCGGAACGGTGTCCTAGACTCTTTAAGGCCTCCACAGACGAGAGGCCGATCGTTTCAGTTAGAACTGACGTCAGTTCGGCCTGAACGGATTCGAGCACATACACGGAGAAAATCGCATCCGACCGAACTGACGTCAGTTCGGCCCTTAGATTAATAACGCCTAGATAGTCTTCAAACAAATGCATCGTACAAAGTGAAGCAAGCAACAGATAGATGTAGGCGTGAGCATTACATACCGACACGCACACAAACAAAACTTTTAAGTTGAGTGTGTGCTCTTAAAATTGGGATTATTGTATTTGCTTTTCTTAATATCGTGAGATGTAAAAATATAACTTATATTTCATTTTAAACCATCTAAACACAATTTGTGAACTTTATTTATATTAAACTGGTATTAAGGAATATATTAAGGATTATCTTAATACGGGCAATACTTTAAATTTATAATTAAAAAAATTAGAAAATATTAAAAAACTTTGTCTTAATTGCAAATATTTATTAGTTAGCCATGAAAATTTTTAAATAAATTAATTTTTACTGGTAACACTTTCACAATTCATAATAGGGCCGACTGAAGGACTTTGTATCCATGGTCATTAATAAATAAATAAAAAAAATCATAATAGGGCAGCAAGATGGCGATATAAAATGATTTTATTTTAAAATGTTTTAAATATTTGACTTAGTTCATGTCAAATTGTTCGGACTAACATAATATTTTCATACTTACATATGAAATGATATGTCCGAAGCTTTTTTAATTATTTTCTGATGCATTGTGACACCCAATAACGACACAAACCGTCATAATGTTTTTAATAGTCGGAGATGTGTGCACTAGCGCTTGACCTTGCCAACTGACGGGTCGTTCGAACAAACTGAGCCGATATGGCTGAGTATGATATACTTCACTTTTCATGCGCGTACCCGGTTTCTAGGCGTTTTAAATTGCCGCGAGCTTCGGTCGTGTTTTTAGGGTTCCGTAATACTTAAGGAGCCCTTATAATTTCACTCTGCCCGTCCGTCTGTCTGTCTGTCCGCCGCTCTAGCTGCTGCTAGGATAGCTTCTGTAATAACTTTATGACAATAACTTTACCTAGAACCAGAAAACCTATTGCGCGTTGATAGTTACGGAACCCTCCTTAGACATGTCGTGACATGATCTTGGTCAGTCTAGGCTATTATTTTATTTATTTATTGTATTTTGCTGCAATTGTAATCACGCTATCGACGAAACCGAATTATTGTGTCAAATATTTTTCCAGTAATATGTTATAGAAATCATTTCTCTTTGTTTTGTAGTCTTTAGATTTTATAAACCATAGTGGTTTTAAAGTTTTAATTACTTCAATAAACTCTAATAAATTTCTTATGGCCACGTGCCATTTTTATGGTTCCGTACCCAAAGGGTAAAAACGGGACCCTATTACTGAGACTTGCAGTCCATCCGTCTGTCGCCAGGCTGTATCTTAACCTTCTTATACCGTGATAGCTCGACAGTTAAAATTTTCACAAATGTATGATGTAGGTATTTCTATTGCCGTTATAACAACAAATACTAAAAACAGAATAAAATAAAAATTTGAGGCTCACATACAACAAACGTAATTTTTTCCGTTTTGTACGGAACTCATCTTGCCGACTCGCACTTGACCGGTTTTATTTTACACTCGAATTTTATTACCGTTCAGTCCATCCGTACAGGTCAGAATTAATGTTGCCAACTTAGTTTTTTACAAAGTTTTACTACTAAATTTTGTATCTTATTCCCTCCTTAGTAGGAATTTAGTTGTGAGTAGTGATTTTGTAGAAAGTGGCTAGACAGTAATCATAATAATATGCAAAATCGCTTGCTTCTATGTGCTATTATGACCTTATAATAATAGCACACAGTAGCAGGCATCCGTAAGTCGCTTAAAACTACTATTCTATATATTATATGTAATATTTTCTACTATATTTTTTTAATTTAACGGTTAAATATTAAACCTGAAAATGTATGTATATTTGTAAACACAAAATTCCTAATCCCTAAAAATCCCGAAAAGTATTTTAGGGACTCCTAGGTTTAGTAACTTTTATAAAGTTATCGGTACTCTTTTAGTAGTTTTTTGTAGAAATCGACGCGAGCTTAGTAGTTTCGCAAAAACAGAGTTGGCAACACTGGAACGAATCGCTTCAGTCCATACGGCCGACTGATGCGATCTCGAAATTGCACACAGACGATACGATTTTGCATCCGCTCAGGCCGAACTGAAGGAAAACCGGACCGTGTATGGGGCCAGTAAGAGTCGTCTAGGATATTGATATAAGAAAAAAAAGACTTACAGTCAATAAGTTACCCCAGCAGTCGATGCGACCGACGACTTTTAGAACTGAGTGTTATCTACTCGTACTTTATGTAGACAGTTGATATTCGATTACATTAGTAACAATTGTAAAAAGGTTTATGTAATTTATCGCTCACATGTTTCTATCATTATTTCCGTAGAGTTTGCCGCCGCGCGATTAGCAACGCCTCTCTTACTCCTTGCTCCTTACATAAATTATATGTTCCTAACGATACTTGCATAATATCAAGGGCCTGTTTCTCTATCTACAGATAAGAGTCGGGTTGCTTATTTGCATGTTTTGTCTCTGTCGCTCGATATTAAGTAAACTGCGACAAAACTTTCGAATGAGCTCTCCGACACTTATTAGGCAAAAAAAAACAAAAAAAAATTGTATTAGTAGTATATTTTGTGCGAATTTTAACTTTATAGTAGGTAGGCTTTTATTGAATACTTTAATCGGAGGTCTAAAAACCACGAGATATTCTGTGAAAAAGTACCATGAGAGGTCCATGCCAATAACTTTGTACAAAAATGCATTTTAAATATATTTAAAATTGGTTTTTGTATTGATCGTCTGGTATAGGAGTACTTACTGTGTACACTTGGTGAATAAACAAAACTGATGAATTCATTATTTGTGTGGCGAATATTTGCCGGCGATTTGGCGAGATGGATATTCGATAGGTATATTATGCATCATTATCGATGATAAAAGATTAATGTTTGCATAACGTCACGTGGGATGAGTCGGGGGCTAGAACGGCCAGGGCCGCGTGTGGCCGCGTGTCAACACACCAGTTGCACACAACTGGAGCACCTTTAGAGAATTCTTTAAATTTCAACAAAATACTTTCGTTTTATCACACCGCGAGAGCCGAGACATATTTAAGGACTTATTTAATATTTTAGGAGATTTCGTAATTGATACTGTGAAATTCGCGTGTTTCCACATTAAGTTGACTATTTATAGAAATAATTCATGCAAATATGATAATGTACAGCTAATTAAACAACAAAGACAGCACGGTCATGTGGTTCGGTGTAAAACGTGGCGTTAAACTTCAGATCAGGGGAGTGTGAAGTATGGTAATTGCTAGATCTCATTTCTTCAGAAATTCATTAATATATTAAACTTGAAGCTATGTGGAGACTGGAGGGTAAAGAGACAAAAATGAGTACTTAGTTCAGAAGCCAAATTCTCGTAACTACATGTGATTATAATTCTGTTTCGGTCCGCGCTCTGTCTCACTCGCTCACGCGCGACAGACGTGAATGATGATTTAATATTATACTTTAAACGAGCTAATCTTGTATATATTGTGGCGGACCAATTAGCGCCACAATCCTGAATCGCGCTATCAATGTTTTCTAAGATCGGCACTATCTAATATACGATATCTAAAATTCATACAAGTGGCTTCCCGGTGGATTCTGCAGAGACCGTCGTATCAATGACGCTGCAAATCACCGAGGCGATCACAGCTGCAATGGACGCGGCAACCCAGCCGCCCAAATGGTCTCCGAGGAGGTGAAGGTATACCCCCCCCCCCCCCCCCTCCCTAATCTCTCCTTAACACCGAGAGTGGTTCAAAAGACCCTCTCACGCCTTAAACCCAAAAAGGCCCCCGCTGCAGATGGCGTACTCAACTCCGCCCTCCGTCACCTCCCCTTCAGGACGGTGGCCGCCCTCACTCGCCTCTATAATGGCATCGTTAGGACCGGCCACTTTCCCTCCCCCTGGAAGCTGGGCCTCATAATAACCATCCCCAAAACCCATAAGAACCTAAGAAGGGCCGAGGGCTATCGATCCATAACACTCCTCTCAACCCTATGCAAAATTTTAGAACTCCTTCTCCTCAAACACCTTTCTCCTTACCTCCGTCCTTGTGAGGAACAATTTGGGCTTAGGTCCCAGCTGAGTACCACCCTCCAGCTGGTACGTGTAATCCACCACCTTTCTGTTGCGGAAAACAAGAAGGCATCCTCGGTCGCAGTAATCCTCGCCGTCAGCAAGAGGTACTCCTTCCCGGCGCCTCTGAAGATAGGTGATGCTGTAATCTCGTGGGGAAGAACAGCAAAGTACCTCGGGGTCAACATTGACCGCCGACTCTCCATGGTCGCCCAGTGCTCATCGGCGGTGGCGAAGGCCAAATCAGCGGTAGCCAAGCTACGTCCAGCCTACGCGTCGGGAGTGATGTGGCGGACTAATTAGCGCCACAATCCTGAATCGCTCTATCGATGTTTTCTAAGATCGGCACTATATATACGATATCTAAAATTCATACAAGTGGGCTTCGGCCTGACCAAGCATACCATCTCGCTCGGTCGGAGATCTCTCTTTGGGGCTTTGGGGCATACACCATATTCCTACAATAATATTATAATATATATATATATATATATATATATACGTACGGCTGCAAGCATTTATATAAAATTTAGTATGCAGAAAGTTATGGGGGAGGATGGATTTCAATGATAAATAATTCGGATGAGACGGGGGACCTGTCATTCCTTCTCTTTAATTTGTACAGAAAACGGTAGTACTTGCTGAGGCGTTTTGGTAAATGGGCCTATGTCATTTTGTTCCGCAATCCGGCCGTAAAAAATCATTTGATTGTATTGAAAGTCCATTCAAAATTATTTTACCTCCGACTTGACCTTTATGCTGAAGATATAAGGATCTTAGTTTATCATGTTTTTCTTTCGTCGTGTAATACTAATAAGATATGAGTAATTACGCATCTTACGTCAGATACTCGACAGCGCAGTTACGTAGGCCATTGGCTTTTTGCGTTGTTGACCAATTGATCTCGGGTTCGAGTCCCGGTCGGTCGTTTTTTTTTGCGTTCTTTTTTTTTTTTTTCTCGCAATAAAACTCCGAGCTATGCTTGTCCTCCCAGGTGCCATAGTATATTGTTGTAAAATGTTTACCTAGTTATTTATTTTATAATTAGTTTCTCTAAGTTGTTGTAAATATTAGTGTAGATTATAAAAAAATTGAAGAGATTGTATTCGATGAAAGTACAAAAATCCTCTTTTTAATATAAGTACCTGGAGACCGAGATTTGCTCGGAGTTTTAGAACAACGATAAAATAATTAAGAAAAAATAAAAAATATATAAGAAAAAGAAATAATACGAATCATAAAAATATTTGTCTTACCGGGATTCGAACCCACTACATTCTGAATTTCCAAACAATGCAAAACTCAAACGTAGGTAAGCATACCGAGCTGCCAATCAGACTGACGTAAGAGAGTCAAAATTACGTCGTGCAACAATATATCATATTGTTGCACGACGTAAGAAAAAAACATATATTGCTTAATATTGACAAGAGAATGAATAATAATATATATAAAAATATTATTTTGTTTGTTTGTAAAGTGTGTTTAATTATATCAATTATTATATTCATTATAATAAATCTAATCCTAATAAATAAGTCCGTCACCACGAGTATTAGGAACATGTATTCAGCAAACTACATACGTTTATAATTCACGCGTTGTATTAATTGATTTATTTTTATTAAATAATACAATATTTACAATAAATATGATGTAGCCGAAGAGACTATTCAGTATTAATAAAATAAGGTATTTGAAATTGTAATTTTTAGGTGTTACATTTTATTATTTAAACCATCCATGAAAATGGCACAAATTTGGAATATAGATTCTTTATGACTTGTCAATATTGAATACGTAAACTTTATTGAACAGTTATGTTTTTTGAGCGTTTTTATCTTGGGGAAACTAAAAAGCTTAATTTCTCGAATGGCTAAATTTGGCACAAATTTTAGCGGTTAGACCTTAGTCAGAAAATAGTCATCTATGACACTTTAGAAGTCATTTTGTACTGGACGAAAATGACGTAAATTATGTTTTCATACTCTGGAGGCCCCTGATATGATACCATTCGTATTTTAAACCAATTTGGAGGCCGATTGCTTAAAAAATGGTAATTTTGTAAAAAAGTCGTGTATAAAAACTTGCCTTTATTTAAAAATACTTATTCGACAGTACGGACGGGTTCGATTTACACGACGGGATAGAATGAAAATATATTTTTTTTATCCCCACTTCACATGTCTGGATTGTCTGGGTGCCACCTCTAAAATATAATTTATTATTATTTTAAGTAAAACAATGTAAAATTTCTTCTATTTATATTCATAATAACAGAAGTTAGAAGGGCAGACAGATGGACGGACAGAGCGAAACTATAAGGGTTCCTTATAGTCCTACGAAAACCTACGAAGAAGGCAATCACAAGTATGCGTGTCTTTTATTTTGAAATAAAACTGTTTAATTAAAAATAATATTTGATCCAAGATGAGTCTTGGTCTGAGGACCAAGCGACTAATAAATTATTTACAGAATACGGACGAAAAAAACTTTTTTAGGATTCGAAGTTGTTCAGATTTTTTGCTGCAATATTAAAGATTTATTAGCAGGAGGCAGGAGCTCAACACATTAGCAGGAGGCAGGAGCTCAACACATTAGCAAGAGGCAGGAGCTCAACACATTAGCAGGAGGCAGGAGCTCAACACATTAGCAGGAGGCAGGAGCTCAACACATTAGTACTGATGACACTACTAATGACTAATGAGACAAGTAGTCGGAATTTCTGCACTCAACAATATGTGTACAAAACATATCACATTGCCTACTGCTGCCCGCAACTCCGTTTGTCGTACAACTAACGGTAACGGAACCCTATTTCATAAACGGAACTTTACGGAACGGAACGGTCTTTACTTCATAGACATTTATTTTACTACTGCAATTGGAATAATATTTTTAATTTTCATTATAATACCTATAATAATGAATGTGTGTTAATATGTAAAGTACTGTAAATGTTCTGGCACACGTTAGAGCCAGCACACGGCGTATTTTAAACGCGCAGTAGACGCCCGACGCAAACGCAAGTCATCAGAATCTACGGCATCGTAAGCGCGCGCGTACTAGGGCCCTTACTGTGTTACCGTGTAGCGATTGTAGCGATTGTAGCGACTGTAGCGACACTGGCGCCTGTGGTGTGTTTACTCGGTAGGCATTAGTTGCCGAATTAAATGGTGGGACACAATGGCTGACCTGATAATTATTAATATATGGGTGGTGCTCACGTCACCGCATGAACTTGGCCCCGGGTCAAGTGCAACGTACTAAAAAATAAGTTTTCACTTGAATGCCAACTAAAGTTAAGAGTGGGTATAATCTTTACAAAACTTTTCTTTATTTCAAATTAATTTTTAATTAATATAAGTACGTGATTTTATATTAATTAGAAATTAACTTATAATACAAAATGGGCAATCTTTGTGTATTCTAGTGTTCATATTGTAACTAGAGGTTTGTACTTAAACCGTAAATATTACCGTATTTTGCTTCATGTAAAAAGACGTCTGTAAATTATTCTAATCTAAACTAATTTTAAATTATAATACAATGTTAAGCCAAAATAACATTGCTCTAAAAGATTAAAAGTGCTGTAAAAGTTGAACAAGCTGCACGGCTATATTTTGAAGCTTGCAAGTCAATGTAGTAACACGACTTAATACCTAATAGGGATGTTGCCTATGTATGTGCTGATGTAGTGTGGAATATCACATTTTTATAAATTAAATTTTAAAATTGTTGATAAAAAATACATAATTCAAAAGAAATGGGTGTTAAGATTGACGTGATTAAAATTATAAGCAAATAAAAAATATTGCCCATCTCTTTCTCGCAAAACGATTTGTTTTCACAAGTTGCTCCCGCCATACAATTTGTAATGACAAATGTATGGCAGGTGCAACTCGTGACGTCACAGGCCGATATATCGCTCCTTATCATATTGTAAATTTAAATTGTTTGTATCTTCGTTATTTTTTAAGATATACGAAAATTAGATTCTAGATTGTTTATTAACATGTTGTCTGACATCGAATAGACGAAAAAATATTTATGCAACATGACTTCTGTCGATAAGTCTGACGTCACATGTGATACCGATATTACACGAAGCACCTGTTCAAACGAAGTGCCGTCGAAAGCGAAACCGTGATCGTGCCAACTGCCAACAGCAGGCAGACGCCTGAAAGTATACTGGGTCTGCAGCAAGTAGAGTTGGCCAGATCACTCATTCCGACTACACACAGTTCCACTTCAAATTGTCATTTAATATATTTATGTGCTGGATCGTGTGCATGCACACATATTTACGTGTATATACGTAGTTCAAGCATGTATGCAGTCGTTGCGGTCAGTTCCGTTGTATTTAAATATTTTGAGGCGTCCTAGTGCAAAAGGAAGATATTTAGAAACTGGTCGAGCAGGAACTTAGTCGACATTGTACATAAGAATGCACAGAATCGTGCAACGATACACACATAATGTGTCGTATATATTTTTTGATAATTTTAAATTTTCACTCACGGGTGGCCTAATAGAGGTGACGGAAAGAAAAAACGTTTGCGATCTGATAAGAATTACTATGTACTGACAATATATATATTAATTGAGTATAATCAATAGCAGGGAACGTAATTATAACTCCACGGAATGAATTAGAAAACGAGTAATATTTGGTAAGACCGAGATCTTTTTCTAATTATGTACAACAAATAAAATAATGAGTTTATGGGAAACTCATCGTTTTGTATTAATTCCGATTACATATGTACTGGAGTGGCAATGTGCAGTAATCATTTGCCTTAAAACTGAGATTTCTCCAATATCCTACACTTTAATGAGTTGAGACTTCAGATGATGAGATAGCAAGCATATTATGAGAGGAACTACTACCACCTACATCAACCTGCACCTACAAACTACGTATCCCACCTACACCTACTACCTGCACCAACCTACACCAACCTACACCTACTACCTACGTCCTACACCTACAGGTTACGTAGTAACTATTTAGTACTTTGTGCTACAGGTTATGCGTGATGAAGATTATTACAGAAGGTACTAAATTATCGCTATAAAATAATTGGGATTGGCATTAGAAGTGTGAAAATTGAGGGTTATATTATGTACTGTTAATGCTAAATCATAAAATAATAATAAATAATGATAAAAAATAAAATAATAATTGTAGGTAATTAAATAATAATTAAAAGCTATAAATGTAGTTTACAACCTATTGTCATAAGAATTATTTATTTCTTCAAAGTCAAATTGTATATCTAAGCTAAGAATCAAATCAAGGAGAAATCATTTAAAAATTCAAATTAAATTAGTCTTTAATTAATTAGTCTAAATATAAATAAGATAAACGTCATTATCCGTCAATAATAAATATCAATATAAAAAAAATGCACTTAAATCTTAAAAGTAAAATGTCATATGCACCTAATACATTTAAATAAAAAATATAATAATATAAACAATATAATACATAAAAATTCATAAAAATCGGTCAAGCCGGAGGAGTTCTGTAACAAACACTGTGATACCAGAATTCTATAAATACGAAATAAACTATCTTTTATTTAGCAACGTATTAACCTAACTGAAAATAATAATATGCGAAATAGAATAGTTTCCACATTCGGCACAATTTGGCGGTACCTAAATACATTATATACAATTGACATCCGAAGAAAAACAAATTGTAAAGAAATGCCAATGGCTGACCTCAGTGTCAGATGGAGAACACTACATATCACATAATATAGGTAACAGGGCACCAGAGTCCAGCCGCAGAACGCAGCCGAAAATGCACAATGGTAGAGTTTGAAAGGAATAAAAGTATAAAGGAAAATTTTTCGTCTTATTCAACTTTTGAAGAAAAGAGGAAGTTAAGAAATCTTTTTCGATCATTTCTTATGTATCAATTCCTTGTTACTAACGGATTGATGGATTTCGTCTCGATTGCGAGAGGGATACTCAACATTAATTATAAGTATCAATGAAAACTAAAACCGGACAAGTGTGAGTCGGACTCGAGCACGAAGGGTTCCGTATAAAACATAAATAAAACACGTTTGTTGTATGGGATCCCCCACGGGGATTTATTTTATTCTGTTTTTATTATTTTTTGTTATAGCGGCAACAGAAATAAATCTAGTTGTCACGATTCATGAGATACACATTGGTGACAGATAGACGGACGGACAGCGGAGTCTTAGTAATAGGGTCTCGGTTTAACCCTTTGGTATGGAACCCTAAAACAGGAAAGTGGACATAAAGAAAATAAATAGGAAAGATTGATTCTCTCATATTCATTCCTCGTCTAGTTTAGATGGTAATTAATTTTTGGTTGATTTAGAATTGTGGCATCTTGTGCATTCGGTAAAACATATTAGCAGATGTAACAAACTGGTGTTAAATTTTTTGGCACCAGGACGATTGTTAAACCGATGATGAATGATCGCTTAGGGCCGGTTTGTCCACACAAAGGTTAACCGGACCAGTTCGCCGGTAAACCGCGGATAACAGAACACCGAATTATAATAATCTGATGTAATCCCCAATTATGCTAATAGTAACTTTAACCTATATAATCCAGTAAATTATTTAAAAAAATACAATTGTTAACGATCTTGTCCCACTTTGTAACGTGTTCTTAACGGTCACCTTTTTAAGTCTATTTAGCATGGCATAATGTTGTTTGTATGTACAATAACTATATAATCACGAAAATGGAAAATTATATTATATTTAAACATAATAATCTTCTCCATGTTTTCTCGGACTTCTTAATTTCTATTTTATTACTTTTTATTTTGATTTGATCTTTTAGTTGTATCTTGTTTGAAACTAGATTTTTACTACAACCATAGGCAAAGCAGTCGTGTTTACAGCGGTAGCGCTGAAATGCAACTTTCAGTAAACTTTTCTCGTGTTTCAAGACTTTCAAGTATTATATTATTATTATATACTATTAAACTTGTAAGTTTTTTTATTTTTTATTTTTGTACACTTTTTACCAAAACTTATTTAAATTTCACAAACTTTGAAATTGATTTCTATCCTAAAAGAAAAACTTTCAAATCCGTACCTAACGGCTGAACAAAAGTTGACAAACCTTATTTTTTTCCAGATTTTTAATTTATCCACTGTCACCAAAATTGTCCAGTATCCACGTACCGTGTTACGTTCTGTCTACCACGAGCACATTCAAAACTCACACACACACGGTCGCTACGTCCCGTCCGCGTCAGGCGTGTCGCGCGCTCGGACAGCCGGTCGACACTGTCGCGCGTCGTCGCCGCCGCCGCCGCCGCCGCCGCCAGCCGCCGCCAGCCGCCGCCAGCCGCCGCCAGCCGCCGCGGCGCGGCTTCATTCAGCTTTATTTTTAACACGGCCAGTGTTTGTACTTGTATCGGTAGTGGCCAGTTCATAGTACAGTTGCCCTTCTGTATATACTCGCCACGGCTGCGGGAGCAATGTGACTCTTAGAGGGTTAAATATAATTGTATTTAAATTTTCTACACTTATCTAGACAGAAATAGTCGGAAAGTAAATTGAAAATAAAAGTTTTTGCCACAGTGTCGACCCGGAGCTGGAGCTGGAGAGACCAGCAGCAGCAGGCAGGTAGAGGGTAGGAGACCATTCGCCGCCCGCCGCAGCTTTGTCCTACTCCTAGCTGCAACTTGAGAGAGTCGTGAGAGCGGCAGTCGCGGGCTCAGCTCAGGATAAAAGTTTATTTCTAATAAGTTATAATCCAAATATTTGAATATAATATCTTTTTAACATATATTACTAAGCCGAAACTTAGGAGTATTAATTATATATATAATTAAGTATATTTTAAGAAGAATAAGATTCATTATAACATCTCACACTCTTGGGTTTAGGAACTCACGATTTTTAAAGATAATCGTTATAGTAAAAAACAAACATCCAACGTGTTTTATTACCAGTTTTGGGATAATTTCCGCGAACCGGCGAACATCCAAAATTATTTTATGAATATTTAAATACAATACATTTATTTTCCAATTTGGTGTTATCATATTTCCATCTTATAATTCCATCATAAATATTTATGATGAACAGTTTAGTAGATAAAAATTAAATATGCAATGTTCATACTGTATACTGTATCCTGTATCCTGTGTAGTGTGTAGTGTGTAGAGTCCGCGGCAATTTTATAAACTTTACCGGAGTCTTAAGAATCAATTAAGTATTTTATTGAACAATAGGATAAACGACCGTTTGTGTTGTTCTCGTGAAAGCGGAATGTCGGAGTTTGAGGACAATTAGCGTATTAGTAGTAGGGAACTCGTATTGGATTACCTCGGGTCGATCGCTGACTCCCCGACCTACGAAGTCGCAAACTTTTGCTGCGATAGAAAATGTTATTCCAGAGTCCAAATGTCACAAGGCGGAAGAGTCACCTTATGTCATCTTTGAATATAAATATATATTTAGTATATGTAGGTTTATGTATGTATTTATATTTTTTATGTATTTTTATTGTATAGTATATATTAGTATAAGTTGTAACGTATTATCTTTAATTCTAAATAGTACTTATATAACTATGTCTTGTTCTTCAATGTTACCTTTATTCTCTTGTGTACTATCTGTGTCCGCTACTATATCTCTCAATGTCCTGTCGTAAGTTAATGTCTGTAATAAGTAAATGTTATGTCGTAAGTCTGCTGGCAAAGATCTCTTATAGAGATAAGCACATCTATGTACCTTTATCACTGTGTTGTCTTAGTTTAATTTTAAATGTATGTACATGAAGAACAAATAAATAAATAAATACATTACTACCTCACCAAATTCCTTCAAAATCCCTGTAATTATTAAGTAATGATTGCGTGATGGAGTAACAAACGCCCACACACGAGACGATGCAGTCTCGATATGTTAAAACAGCAAAATGGTATCCTTGTGAACGTCAAATTAACGTCAAACTAAAGTATTACACGGGAATACTGTATTTTTTCGGGATAAAAAGTAGGTTATGTGTTAATCTAGAGCCTAAGCTACTGCCATACAAAATAACACATTGCATCAAAATCCGTTCAGTAGTTTTAGCGTGAAAGAGTCACAAAAATTTACCCATCCATTCATCTATCCAGACGCTCGTATAATATGTTCACTTATTTGTCTGATAAAATAGCTTCATACTCGAAATAATTGAAATGTCTCCCACGCGAGCAAATAAGGAAACCGTGAAAATGTTGGGCAAAATTGAATGGGGACGATTAAAAGAGATCCGGGCGGGTGCAGGCGTGACGTCCTCGCTATTGAATTACCCAAACGTATGACGACTGATGGAGCGCGACTTGTGTCCCTGCTGTGCCCTGGCGTGTAGCGGCCTTGATGTGGTCACAGATTAAAGAGGACCAGGTGAACAGCTACATAGCAAGCTCGCGATTTGATTGAACTACTACAAGCATACGGTGAATGTATGTCCACTAACCTCCTATCGCGTACGCAGCAAGAGAGCAAAAATCCGGTAAAATTAGTTGACAGGTCGTCAAAATGTTCATACTTCGTGTTTGACTTCTTATGCCATGTGAGATTGTGATGTGAGCGATGTATGTTGTCATGACGACAAATAAAAAAATATATATAAATAATTACATAATTTCATTAGTGTCTATAGTGTATGTAAAAGCTAAAGCTACTTTGGACACATCGCATTTAAAGTTTGTAGTGTCGTCCTCTTACGAATTACCCTTCGATATTAATTTCGCATCGAAAAAGTTACTACGTGAAACCAAATCTATTTTCGAATCGCCGTCAAACAGAAACGAATATTTGAATTATCAAAGCGTTATCGATTTATGGTCGATTTATTCGTGTCAATCCTTATGACTAAAGTAGGTAACTGGTGTGTGCCTGTCTATCGTCGCATTGATATCTCTCATCGCGTAGCACCGCCTCTGTAGCTCGTCTGTAGTGAACATTAGTTACTAGCTTTCGTTTGACATCGGCTGAACATGTTAGGGCTAGACACTTATACGGTGTTTTGAGCCGCACTGTGTAGTGAAGTCGTTCACCCTATAAAAGCTTCGTCGGTTTCAATAGCTCCTATTAAGGCTACGAAAGCAACCAATCAATGATAATGGCTCTATTATTGTCTGATGTGTCTTTTGATATGTTACGATATTAGTTTGTTTACTTTAGAGGGGATAATCTAGAGATGTGAGGCATTTCACAGAGGGTTCTTTTATCAATATTCTTATAAGTGTCAGATATTTCGAGCGACATACAAAGAAGCTATTTGATCCTTCTCAGTAGATTGTGAAACAGTAAGATGATTAATGTATATGTATGTATATTTTATTAAAAATATACATTTCTGAATCAGTCATAATTTTAAATGTTACATAATATATGTCACAGCAGTAGAGCATCTGTAAATAGCAATCTGTGACAAATCAATTTTATTTAAGGCGCACACGGCGTTTTTTAAATGCGCAGACGACGTGCGCATGATTCGCTTCGAACGAGATTCGAATGTAATTCTATATTATTTAACAATCAGCGTCTACAGCACCTAAAGCGCGTTTCTATAACGCGCGTCGTCTGCGCGCTTAAAATACGCCATGTGCTCACGGCTTTAGTGGCCAATGTCCAGTCTCTGTATATTAATATAATATCTCTTATTCGTGTATCAGACACCAGTCGTCGACAGCTGCGACAATCAGCTAATCGCGCAGACAATTGCCCGACACGCTGGACCTTCGGCTGACAGACACTTCCTCAATAACGACTGATCAATGTCTATTGCACAAGCTTGTACTGTGTAGCGTGTAGGGTGTGCCACAGGGGCGTAAGTTCGAACATTCAGTTCAGTACACAAAGTGCGAGTTTTTGTCACTAGTCGCCGTGAAGAAGTTAACTACAATTCGTATGACATCGAATTAGTTGCCATTGTTTGCCACTAGGGGCGTTTTTTGTTTGTTTGTTTGCGTTGAATAGGATCCAAAACTACTGGAACGATTTTGATGAAGTTTGGCCAGACATAGAGTAGACCACGGTAAGGACATAGGCTACTTTTTACCTAAAATGTACCGTTACCGTGGGATTTTAT